>ML303836.1:3197-23010 GCA_005239505.1 Nicotiana paniculata
AAATAAAATGATGGAAAAAAAAAAATTTGAATCAAGTGAGATTTGTCATGAACTTTGTACCACATTGGTGAAAGACAACTACACTTGTGTGTATAAATATAGGATCACTTCTTAGAGCTCTTAAAAGGAGTTGAAGAGAATGAACCCTCGCGCCGTCGTTGTCGTCGTTCGGCTCGGCTTCGTCTTTTGATTTGGATTTGTCAAATGATCGATAAGATTTTTTTTTGGACAAAAGTTATTTAATTAATTACTTAAGAATTAATTAAGTGCCAGTCAGTTCATTAACGAAATTAACTGGAATGTATAATCCAAAACTGCCTTTCCCTTCTGAACAAACACCTCTTCCTGAACAGACATCACGCTTCTTCCGATAATTGCCTATAAGTTCCGAGGCATGAATTCCTTTTCACTCACGGAAAATCGAGAATTTCCTTCTGAAAATCACTTCATTCTACTTCGCAGACTCTCTCTCAAATTTATAAGTGTGATTTTGCTCCGTTCTTTGAGTTCGTTGGTATTCTGCAGGTTGTATTGCCACTGTTGAAGGAAGGTTTATTCCGTTTCATCCTGGGAGGATTTTATCCATTACCTTGGCAACTTGTGAGAGGGTTAAAATTCCTTAACGACGTACAAGAAAATTATGGACTCGGAACATTTCTTATCGTTTACAGATTTTCTGTTTCTTCTAACAGTTTTCTAATTTCTGTTTTAACACAGTATCGACAAGATGAACTAGTGTGAACAAGTCTAAACAAATGTGGGCAAGTCTAGACAAATGTGGACACATGTAAACAAGTCTAGACACATATGGACAAATATAAACTAATCTAAACAAGTTTAATATTTTTAACACATCCCTCCCTGGCAACATGACAAGGGGAACTGAAAAATTTAATTTCCAAACCTCATTGGAACGTGTACCTGATCATGTTCCACAACAACAACGCACTGAAGGAACTTTATGCTAAACTTGTTTTTGAACTGTAAGGATCTCTAAAGTCTCAGCTATATCTGACATTTGAAAAAGAGAGGCAGAGGAAATGAATTCTTTGCCTCCCAAGTTAGAACTTTCCTCATCACTGTTAATTTGATTTACTAGTTTACTTTTGCATTTGATTCTTTGCAGATCTGCTGTTGCCTAACAAACTGTTGTTGTCATTAGATGCAATGATGATTAAAATTTGTGATGCAGCTATGTAAAGAAGGTTCTATTTGGACAAGTGAAATATCAGTTGCATTATCCAATTATCGAGTTATGATAATCCTCAATGGAAGATGGTATTCATCGTTCTGCATTATTTCACAGAGAAAACAAGATTTAGACGTTTATTATTGAAAAGTATATGTTGAAGTATGTGACCATTTCATCTAAAAGCTTAAGGTGATAGAGAAAACACACCTTTGTTTACTTAACTACGTCTTCAATAATATATTTCATTAATGAAAAAAGAGAGCCATATGCAGGTGGTATACAACAGAGGAAAACCTTATACAGCTTGCTTGGTGTTTTACCACAAACTTTTGCCTATGCATTATAGTTTGCGATAGTGGAGAGAGAAGGAAAATAACTAGATAATGTTTTCCTGTCTAGTATACTCAAATTTAAAATAAACATGCATATAGATTACATATTCACCCCTTCTTCAACAGATTTAAAATAAACATGCATTGAGGCCCAGTCGCACCAAATTAACATTAGTAATTATGTATGTCTCAAACTTTATTATTTTTATAATTTTGTGTATTGTACAATTATTAACTTAATTGTACAAAGTTTGCATTTTCGACTACCAGTGTAAGATACTTAAACTAAAGTATTTATACGCTACAATACTACACATTACTACGCTACAAGGCTCTACATTTTACTACGCTACAACAGTCTACATTTTACTATGCTAAAAAGGTCTACATTTTACTACGCTAAAAAATAATCTAAACTAAACATGAACAACAAATAAATTAATTACTAATAAAACACAAAACGACATGAAACACATATATATAAAAATAATTATTAAGTCCGGATAAATTTTAACATACTAGTTTCGCCAAAAAATAACACAAAACGAACCGGATAAATTTAACACAGTAGTTTCGCAAAAAANACCTACACATGAAATAAACTCCATTAAGTACATAACAAGTGTAATTTTATCATTTATGCGCATAAAATGTTAGGTATATCAGATGTTAAACTATGCAATTTAGTCTCGCATCACATCCTCACCATCACTCAATATCAACCCATCAGGCATCCTCGCAGTCACTCAGTATAAGCCCATCAGGCATCACTTATTAGGTACCTGCGCTTACTGGGGGTGTGTACAGACTCTGGGGGGAGGGGGGGCTCCTACAACCCAAGCGCTATAACAAACCACACCATGGCATAAATCACTCACAATATAGGCCCGCAACCTCACTCATATCATAGCATCCTGACAATATAGGCCCGCAGCCTCACTTAGTCAGACACTCTTAATTTGCCCTTCAAGCATAAATATACCGGGTTCTCGACCCAAAACAGTGTTTCATTTTCAAGAAATAGTTTCAAAATACTCTGAGTGTCAAAATAATTATCAAGAAAAGACTGAGTGAAAATCATAGCATATCAAGTGAGGAAAATATAGTAAACACAATCCCCAAGGGGAAAACACATCAGAACTAGGCCCCAAACACGGCTTATAGCCCAAATCATGTCATAATAAAATAATACTAATTAAGCATATGCTTAAAAGTCGATTTAGCGACTCAATATTTTCCTAAATAAGGAAGATATTTCCAAAGTTCCAACCTTCTCATTTCAAAACCCATGAAAGGGTGCATAGTCCGGGGTTTCATACCCTCAGGACAGGATTTAAAGACATTACTTACCTCAAAACTAGCCCGAAAACTATTCCGCCACACGCTTTCCTCTCGTATCAACTTCCGAAGGCTCCAAACATACCAAGTTCAAATTTTTATCATCAATTAATGCTTAAGGAATAAATTTCAATCGAAAATATCAAATTTAGCTCAAAATTCGAATTTGGTCAAAACCCGATCCCCAGGCCCACATCCTGAAACTCAAAATTTTTTATACATAACTGTTCTTCATCATCTCACGAGTCTGTACATATAAAGAACACTAAAATCGGAGTTCGTTTGACCCCTCAAACAAATCCCTAAAGGTCTCATAATCTCAAGCCCTAAACCCATCTTTTTCTACTGATTTTCATGAATTAAATGCTGAGATTGTGTTCTATAATCTCCCATAAACGAGTTTTAATGGTCAAAACACTTACCTCTATGAATAACACTGATTTTCCTCTTCAAAAATCGCCCCCGAAGCACTTTGTCCGTACAAAAGTGGTGTAAGAAGGTTTTAAGTCGCGAAGGGTTTATTTTAATACTGTCCAGGGGTTTCTGCACCTACGGACAAGCTCCCGCACTTGCGGGACCGCACTTGCGGTCCCCTAAACGCACCTGCGACTTTCCATAAACGGCCTAACTCCGCACCTGCGACTCACATTCCGCACCTGCGACTTCACAGGTGCAGCCCCCTGTCCGCATCTGCGACCTTTTCCCTGGCTGGCCAAATCTCGCACCTGCGGAGCCTTCTTCCGCTCCTGCGAGTCCGTACCTGCGATCAAACATCCGCAGGTGTGGTTACATCAGCACCAGAAGCTGCATTGCTGCAATTTCCAAGTTCAAACTTCCATTAAGCACCCCAATTCAATCTCGAGCCCCTCGGGATACCAACCAAACATACTAACACATCACATATGATCATTCAAACTTAGTTGCACTCTCAAAACACCAAAACTAACATCAAAACACCAAAATTACATCGGATTCAAGCCTAAGGACTTTGAAATTTCTAATATCCACCAATGATGCCGAAACTATCCAAAACAACTCCGATTGACCTGAAATTTTGCAGACGCATCCAAAATGAAATTATGAATCTGTTCCAACTGTCAGAATTCCATTCTGACCCCGATAGCCTATTCTCCACTGTCGACCGAAAATCATCAAAACTATTTTTGCCAATTCAAGCCTAATTCTACACCGGACATCACAAAATTATTTTGAACACACTCGTAAGTCCCAAATCACCTAATGAAGCTATCCGAGCCACAAAATCCACATTCCAAGGTCGTTTACCAATAAGTCAACTCTCAGTTGACTTTTCCCATTTTGAGTCTATCTTTAAAGGCTAAATGACTGAACTCTGACTACAACCATTCGATTTCAAGCCTATTGACTCTAACAAATCCATAACAGAATAACCAACCTATGACAAGTCAATAATATCAATTATAATGCAGGTTCTACGTAACGATGGACCGAGTCGTTATATTCTCCCTCTTTTAAACAAACTTTCGTTCGAACGGGTCCAGAAACATACCTGGAGTTTCAAACAAGTGGGAGGATAGTTGCTCCGTATCTCCCTCTCGGTCTCCCAAGTAGCCTCCTCCACTAGCTGACCTATCCACTGCACCTTCACTAATGATATATCCTTAGACCTCAACTTTCTGACCTCGCGAGCTAAAATAGCCACTAGCTCAACCTCATATGACATATTACCCTCGATCAGAACTGTGTTGAAGTCTAACACATGAGACGGGTCCCCAACATATTTTCTGAGCATCGACACATGAAATACCGGATGAATGCTCGATAGACTAGGTGGAAAGGCAAGTCTATAAGCCACCTCTCCAACCTTTTGAAGCACCTCAAAAGGACTTATAAACCGTGGACTTAGCTTTCCTCTCTTTCCGAACCTCATAACACCGTTCATGGGTGATACCTTCAGCAGTACCTTATCACCTTCCATAAAAGACACATCCCGAACCTTCTAGTCCGCATAACTCTTCTGTCTAGACTGCGCCGTGCGAAGTCGCTCCTGAATCAACTTCACCTTCTCCTACGCATCCTGAAACAAATTTGTGCCCAATAACTTAGCCTCACCAGGATCGAACTAACCAACTGGAGATCTACACCTCCTACCATATAAATCCTCATACGGAGCCATCTGAATACTGGAATGGTAGCCTTTATTATATGCAAACTCCACTAGTGGCAGGAACTGATCCCATGAACCACCAAAATCAATCACACAAGCCCGTAACATGTCCTCCAAAATTTGAATAGTCTGTTCTGACTGCCTGTCGGTCTGCGGATGAAATGCAGTGCTCAACTCTACATCAGTACCCATGCCTCTCTGCATGGCCCTCTAAAACTGAGATGTGAACTAAGTACATCTGTCAGACATAATAGAAACTGGAACTCCATGCAATTGGACAATCTCCTTAATGTAAATACCAGCTAACCGCTCTGAAGTATAAGAAGTGCCGACAGGAATGAAGTGCGCGGACTTGGTCAATCTATCTACAATGACCCAAATAGCATCAAAACCCTTCAAAGTTTGTGGAAGCTCAACTACAAAGTCCATGGTAATCCGCTCCCACTTCCACTTCGGAATATCTAACCTCTAAAGTAATCCACCTGATCTCTGGTACTCATAATTGACCTGCTGGCAATTGAGACACCGTGCTACATACTCAACAATATCTCTCTTCACCCTCCTCCACCAATACTGCTGTCTCAGATCCTCATACATCTTCACGGAACCCGGATGAATAGAATACCGCGAACTGTGAGCCTCTGCTAATAGCAACTCTCGAATACCATCCACATTGGGCACGCAAATACGACCCTGCATCCTCATAACTCCGTCATCACTAATAGTCACATCTCGGGCATCACCCCGATGAACTTTATCCTGAAGAACTAACAAGTGGCGGTCATAATAATGTCGTGCCTTAATCTGATCAAATAAAGAAGACCGGGAAGCCATTCTAGCTACCACCCGCGGAGGGTCTGACAAGTCCAATCTCACCAACTGTCCCACTAAATCCAGAACATCAAGTGCTAATGGTCGCTCTGCTGCTTAAAGGTAAGCTAGACCCCCCAAACTCTCGGCTCTGCGACTCAAGGTATCGGCCACTACATTGGCCTTCCCAGGGTGATACAAAATAATTAAGTCATAGTCCTTAAGAAGCTCTAACCATCTCCTCTTACGCAAATTCAAGTCCTTCCCTAGCAGATACTGCAAGCTACGATGATCAGTGAAAATCTCACATTGTACCCCATACAAGTAATGCCGCCAAATCTTTAAGGCATGAACAATGGCAGTTAACTCAAGATCGTGCACTGGGTAATTTATCTCGTGCACCTTCAATTATCTCGATGCGTAGGAAATCACCCTACCGTCCTGCATCAACACTTCTCCTAAACCAACTCTAGAAGCATCACAATATACTGTGTAAGAACCCGAACCAGTAGGCAACACCAAAACCGGAGCTGCGGTCAATGCTGACTTGAGATTCTGAAAGCTCTCCTCACACTCTTCAGACCATCTGAATGGAGCACCCTTCTGGGTCAATCTAGTCAATGGTGAAGCAATAGAAGAGAATCCCTCCACAAAACGACTGTAATATCCCGCTAAACCAAGGAAACTCCGAATCTCTATAGCTGAGGACGGTCTGGGCCAACTCTGCACCACCTCAATATTCTTCGGATCAACCTGAATACCCTTACTAGACACCACGTGCCCCAAGAAAGCCACTGAACCAAGCCAAAACTCCCACTTGGAGAACTTTGCATAAAGTTTCTCCTCCCTCAATCTCTGTAACACAATCCTCAAGTGCTGAGCATGCTCTTCCTAGTTACGGGAATAAACCAAGATGTCATCAATGAACACAATGACAAACGAATCAAGGTAAGGCTGAAACACGCTGTTCATCAATTGAGTGAACGCGGATGGGGCATTGGTCAGCCCAAATGACATAACTAGAAATTCATAATGACCGTATCTGGTCTTGAAAGCATTCTTCGGAATGTCATAATCCCGAATCTTTAGCTAATGATACCCAGACCTTAAGTCAATCTTGGAGAACACCTTAGCTCCCTGAAGCTGATCAAATAAGTCATCAATACGAGGTAAAGGATACCGATTCTTCACCGTAACCTTATTCAGCTGTCTATAATCAATGAACATACGCATGGAGCCATCCTTCTTTTTCACAAACAACACCGGCGCACCCCAAGGCGACACACTAGGTCGGATGAACCCCTTATCTAAGAGTTCCTGAAATTGTTCCTTCAATTTTTTCAACTCTGCTGGTGCCATATGGTAAGGTGGAATAGAAATACGCTGAGTGTCGGGCACCAAGTCAATACCAAAATCAATATCCCTATCAGGTGGCATGCCTGGCAGGACTGCAGGAAATACGTCCGGAAAATCACGGACTACAGGAACAGAATCAACAAATGGAGTGTCACTACTAACATCCCTCACAAAAGCAAGATGATATTCACATCCTTTCTCTACCATACGCTGGGCTTTCAAATAAGAAATCACTCTGCTAGGCACATGCGCTATAGACCCTTTCCACTCAAATCTCGGAACTGCGGGCATAGCAAGGGTCACGGTCTTAGCATGACAATCAAGAATAGCATGACATGGAGATAACCAATCCATGCCCAGAATTACATCAAAATTGACCATACTGAGTAACATCAAGTCCACTCGAGTCTCTAGACCCCCAATAGATATAAGACACGACCGATACACACGGTCCACAATAATAGTATTGCACATCAGAGTCAAAACATGAATAGATGTAAGTAAAGACTCACGGGGCATATTCAGAAAGTGGGAAAAATAAGATGAAACATACGAGTATGTGGAACCAGGGTCAAATAAATCCAAAGCATCAGTGTGACAAACTGAAATAGTACCTGTAATCACCGCATCAGATGCCATCGTATTAGGCCTAGCCGGAAGTGCATAGATACGTGGCTGGCCTCTATCTACTCGACCTCCCCCTCTAGGGTGGCCTCTAGCTGCTTAAACACCACCCCTAGCTTCCTGGGTCGTGGTGAAGTGACTGGGGCTGAAGCCGAGGGCTAAACCCTTTGCTGAGATGAACTACAAGGACGACGGGGACACTGCCTCCACTCATGTCCGAACTCTCCACACTCATAACAACTATCTGGAGTTGGATATGAAAACTGAAGAGAACCTCTGCCACCATGATAACCACCAGACGAACCTCACATAGAAGAACCTTGATAAGATGATGCTCAGGCGGAGCTTTGAGCTGGAAAGGCACTAAAAGATGAACGCCCTTGATGAGAATTGCGAGGACCCTTCCCCGAAGATACACCATTGTAAGCTGGACTAGCTGGCTTTGGAGGTCTAAATGGACGACCTCTGCTAGGTTGAAATTTCCCTCTGGGAGGAGCACCACCGAAGTTACCTGATCTCTGAGGCCTCTTAGCCTCCCTCTCCTCACGCTCCTATCTGCGAACCGACTCAATGTCCGAGCTATATCAACAACCTGCTCAAATGTGGCTCCAAACACCCTCTCTCTGGTCATCAAAATCCAAAGCTGATACGTGAGACCATACACAAATCTCCTGATACGATCCCTGTCAGTGGGGACTAACTCCGAAGCATGTCTGGCCAACTCAGAAAACCTCATCTCGTACTGAGTAACTGACAACTCTCCCCGGCGCATCTGCTCAAACGGCCTGCGTTGCTCCTCTCTATGGGACTGAGGAACATATTTCTCCAAAAAGATCGTGGAGAAATGCTGCCAGGTGAGCGGTGCTGAAACAACCGGCCTACGCCTCTCGAATGTTTCCTACCAAGTAAAAGCAGCACCCGCAAACTGAAATGTAGCAAATGAGACACCACTGGTCTCCAAAATACCCGCAGTACGTAGTATCCTCTGGCACTTATCTAGAAACCCTTGGGCATCCTCTCCCTCTACACTGCTGAAAGTCGGAGGCTGAAGTCTGCTGAACCTCTCCAACCTGCGCTGCTCATCCTCAGGCATAGCAGGGACCACATAACCCTGAACCGGAGCAACTGGCTGATCTAGGGCTGCTCCTGGGCCTGAATACTTCGTACAACTGGCTCAGGTGCCCGGGCAGCTGGAGTTTGATTGCCTCCCCTGGCCTGAGCTGCATTGGCAATAGTGGTCATAGCCACTGCCTGAGCTAAACTGGAACACACTTTCAATATCTGAGCTAGGGTCTCCTGAAGACCCGAAATAACAATAGGAACAACAGGTGCCTGTGCCTGTCCCGCTTGAGCAACGCCGGCGGGAACATGATCCTGAACGATAGGGGGATCTTGTGGCACTGTCCCAGCTGCTGCACGGGCAGGTCCCCTAGCTCTACCATGGCCCCGACCCCTTGTGGGTATGGCTAGTGCCTTGTCACCCTGATAGGTATTGCGTGTCCTCACCATCTATGAGAGAATGAAACAACACAAGTTTAGATCTCAAGAATCAATAGTTTGGCACGAAAGAGTTCAAAAAGATATAGATGTTTCCTAAGAGTTCTGCAGCTTTTCGAAGATAAGTACAAACGTCTCCGTACCGATCCGCAAGACTCTACTGAACCTGCTCATGATCGTTGAGTCCTATGTAAACTAGATCTCTAATACCAACTTGTCATGTCCCCAAATACTACCAGGCTGTGATGGCGCCTATCGTGGAACTAGGCTAGCCAACCATCACATTACTACGCATTTATTCAATTATAAAAATTCAAAATTTAATAATAAGCAGCAACCATAGCATAGAAATAATTTATTTAAGTCTTTAGCGTCCTAATAATAGTCTAAAGCCTCTAAACAAAACCTCCAAAGACTGGAGTCAACATGATCACGAGCATCTACGAAATAAAACTAACTCTATTAATGTCTTAAATAAAGTCTAGGAATGAAATGCTAAAACTAAATAAGGAAGGGAAATGGAGAAGTTGTAGACGCTGGACAGCTACCTCGAAATCCCGTATCTGCTGCTAACGAACTGAGACAGCTACTGCTCTAGGCCGTCACCTAGATCTGTGCACAGAGGCACATGGAGTAATGATGAGTACGCCAACTCAGTAGTAATGAAAATAAATCACAGTCTGAGAATTTCGAGACACACAGTACAGATACACAATTTCACAAAACCAGTAAAACACCAAGTCACCATGTAGTATTCAACAAATAATAAGTTCGAAATCAGTTTTCAGAAAATCTTTTGAAAACAAGTGTAATATCAGTATATCTCAGTAAAATTCTCAGTAACACCAGTTTGAAAATGAAGTAAATCATAGTTCAAAAAATTAGTAAAACTTCTTCATAAAACTGCCCATCGGGCTAAAATCATTTATCGTAACCATTTCCCATCAGGAATCCTCACGATCACTCAATATCAGCCCATCAGGCATCCTCACAGTCACTCAGTAACAACCCATCAGGCATCCTCAGAGTCACTCAGTATCAGCCCATCAGGCATCCTCACCATCACTCAATATCAGCCCATCAGGCATCCTCGCAGTCACTCAGTATAAGCCCATCAGGCATCACTCATTAGGTACCTGCGTTCACTGGGGGTGTGTACAGACTCCGGAGGGGCTCCTAGATCCCAAGCGCTATAACAAGCCACATCATGGAATAAATCACTCACAATATAGGCTCGTAGCCTCACTCATATCATAGCATCCTCACAATATAGGCCCGCAGCCTCACTCAGTCAGTCACTCTTAATTTTCCCTTCAGGACATAAATATACCGGGTTCTCGACCCAAAACAGTGTTTCATTTTCAAGAAATAGTTTCAAAATACTCTGAGTTCAAAACAATTATCAAGAAAAGATTGAGTGAAAATCATAATATATCAAGTGAGGAAAATATAGTAAACACAAACCCTAAGGGGAAAACAGATGGGCACTAGGCCCCAAACACGGCTTACAACCCAAATCATGTCATAATAAAATAATACTAATTAATCATAGGCTTAAAAGTCGGTTTAGCGACTCGATAGTCGCTTAAATATATTTTCAAAGTTCCAACCTTCTCATTTTAAAACCCGTGAAAGGGTGCATAGTCCGGGGTTTCATACCCTCAGGACATGATTTACAGACATTGCTTACCTCAAAACTAGCCCGGAAACTATTCCACAACACACTTTCCCCTCGTATCAACTTCCGCAGGCTCCAAATCTACCAAGTTCAGTTTTTTTCATCAATTTATGCTTAAGAATAAATTCCAATCGAAAAATATCAAATTTAGCTCAAAACTCCGAATTCGGTCAAAACCCGATCCCTGGACCTGCGTCCCGAAACTCATAATTTTTTATACAAAACTGTTCTTCATCATCTCACGAGTCCGTACATATAAAGAACACTAAAATCGGAGTTCGTTTGACCCCTCAAACCAATCCCTAAAGGTCTCATAATCTCAAGCGCTAAACCCACCTTTTTCTACTGATTTTCATGAATTAAATGCTGAGATTGTGTTCTATAATCACCCATAAACGAGTTTTAATGATCAAAATACTTACCTCTATGAAGAATACTGATTTTCCTCTTCAAAAATTGCCCCCGAAGCTCTTTGTCCGTACAAACATGGTGTAAAAATGTTTTAAGTCGTGGAGGGTTTATTTTAATACTGTCCAGAGGTTTCCGCACCTGCGGCCAAGCTCCCGCACCTACGGGACCGCACCTGGGGTCCCCTAACTGCACCTGCGACTTTCCATTAAACGGCCTAACTCCGCACCTGCAACTCTCATTCCGCACCTGCGACTTCACAGGTGCGGCCCCCTGTCCGCATCTGCGACCTTTTCCCTGGCTGGCCAAATCTCGCACCTTCGGAGCCTTCTTCCGCTCCTGCGGGCCCATACCTCCAATCAAACATCCACAGGTGCGGTTACATTAGCACCAGCAGCTGCATTGCTGCAATTTCCAAGTTAAAACCTCCGTTAAGCACCTGAATTCAATCCCGAGCCCCTCGGGATCCCAACCAAACATACTAACACATCATATATGATCATTCAAAGTTAGTTGCACTCTCAAAACACTAAAACTAACATCAAAATACCAAAATTACATCAGATTCAAGCCTAAGAACTTTGAAATTTCTAAAATCCACTAATGATGCCAAAACTCTCCAAAACAACTCCGATTGACCTTAAATTTTGCAGACACATCCAAAATGACATTATGAACCTATTCCAACTGTCAAAATTCCATTCCGAGCCTGATATCCTATTTTTCACTGCCGACCAGAAATCATCAAAACTAACTTTCGTCAATTCAAGCTTAATTCTACACCGGACATCACTAAATTATTCTAAACACACTCCTAAGTCCAAATCACCTAACGAAGCTATCCGAGCCATAAAATCCATATTCTGAGGTCGTTTACCAATAAGTCAACTCTCAGTTGACTTTTTCCATTTTGAGGCTATCTTTAAAGGCTAAATGACTGAACTCTCACTATAACCATTCGATTTCAAGCCTATCGACTCTAACACATCCATAACAGAATAACCAACCTATGACAAGTCAATAACAACAGTTATATTGCAGGTTCTACGTAACGACAGACCGAGTCGTTACACATGCCTAATAGTTGATGCTAGCTACATTTTTTTTTTTTATATATATATATATAATTTTTATTTTATTGTGTTAACGGCCAGAGTTATTTGTTTCAGTAATACTTAATGATGATATGATGGAAATTAAGAAGGTTGATTATTTATTCTATTTTTGTTCTCATCTGTACCTCCTTTAGTTTCTCTTAAATACCTCATGCCATGATTCATTCAACGACCATAGCAAAATTATGGGATTCTTACAAAATTAGCCAGCCGAATTCACTATTTGCGTTTATAGTTGGTATACATAAATTATGCATGATTATAAATATTATATATATATATATATAAATATTATATATATATATATATATATATATATATATATATATATATATATATTATATTTATAGTTTAAATGAATGGGTGGATGACGTTTTTGATTAATATTCAAATTATATATTTTGCTCGATGGAACATAGAGGATTGGATTGGGCTGGTCTAGTGGCTTACAGAGGGGCATTTGTATCTATACCCAGTTTTACAGTCACAATTGAACTTGTATCCATTTTAGGATCAACTTCAGATTTATCGGATCTGAAGTTAAAAAAAATAATAAAAATTACACTTAAGATGCACTTAAGGCCAAATAGGTCTGAAATGAAATAAATGTTTGCTTGTAGTTAAGGTCAAATAGGTCTGAAATGAAAAAATTGTACTTCATATGCAATTAAGGCCAAATAGGCTTGAAATGCAACCAATGTTTTCATGCACTTAAGGCCAAATAGATCTGAAGTGAAAAAATTATACTGCAGAGGAGCGTCAGGCCTAATAGGTCAGAAGTGCAATCAATGTTTCATGCACTTAAGGCCAAATAGGTCGTCTGAAGTGAAAAAATAAAACACCACAATAACTTACCACTGTAAATACCCCAAACTACCTTAAAATATACGCACAAATACCATATGAATTCCCTGTCACCTTTATTTTCATTGGTAAAGAGAAGAAGGAGGAAGAGAAGGAAGAGGAGAAAATGGCCTGAAGTTATCTAAAATTTGGGTACTAGACAAAAAAAAATTTAAAAGTGGGTACAGATTAAATGGGGGCGACTAAATGGGCACCCTGTGTAATATTTACGCTTGCAAATACTATTGAAAATTTTACCTCCTATAACAAAGCTTTACACCCTATTTAATATAAATAAAAATTCTTTTAAATTATTATTTTCTATAGTTACCTTTTAGATTTTATAGCAAAATATGTATTTATGGTCACTTCCTACTGTTAAGCCATTAAATATGTTGTATAATATTTTTCTCTCTCATTCTTTCAGTTTATTCTCTCCCAAAATCACTGCGTAGTATCTTATCTCTCTCTCTCCACGATCTCTCTCTTCTCTCCTCTCTCTAGGCGACAGCTGCCATGGCCGCTTTCAATATTTTTTGCTCCAAATTTCTCTCCCCAACTCTCCCCTTTATCAGCGCCATTGTCTCCCTCAATTTTCAATATTTTTTGCTCCAAAAGGTTGTGGTAAGTATTAAGGTTTTGGGTTTTTGACCGGTTAAAGCTTCTTCTTTTTCTCTTCAACAGTTTTTTTAAAATATTCACCATTGTTGAGTTTTCTGCAGAATACCCACTAAAGCACTCAATTTCGAGGGGCCATCGTTCGATACTATACAAGCTTTGTTAGGTTTTTTGCGGAATACCTACTAAAGCACTCAATTTCGAAGGGTCATCTTTCGATTTGCAAATCACTCAAGAGAAACCTGTATTTGCAGGTTCATCAGCAATCACTGAAGTCGAAAGGAGACAAAAATACGCAATGACCCTAATTGTAGATGTATTTATATGTATTCGAGTCCGAATACATTGACTTTTAGTTTGTACAATGATTTTCTCTTCTTGTATTTAAATATATTTATATGTATTCGACAAGGCATACACTGATTTTTATTTTGTACATTGATTTTTTGACTGTTGTATTTAGATGTATTTATATGTATTTGAGCTCATACAATAATATTTTTAAATACATTGTTAGTTCTGTCATTTTGATGTTATTTACCAATTATTTATGCATTCAATCTAACTGTATTCATCTGTATTTTCTACCTAACTGTATCCATCCGTATTTAAAATAATAATACAGTAAAATACAGTAAAATACTCTCAATACAAATAGAAAATAAACGAATACAATCAATGAAATATACTCAATAAAACAGTAATACCATGTAGTAGGAATACATAAAATATTGTGAATACAAATAAACTTGAATACATTAAACACAACTGTTAGATACAACAGAATATAAGCACTAGGTTTATTATGAAATATGCAGGCAGTAGGTTACTATAACATGTTATATCCGGCATAAATACATGATGTATTCATATACAGAAAATCGAAGACAAGCACTAGGTTTATTATGAACCTCGAATAATGTCAAAAAAAAATCGAACTGTATCAGAAAAAGAAAAAAAAACGGGACCGAAACTCTGAAGAATACTCTGGTTTTTGGTATTTAGCGTCTGATAAATCTTCTCATTAATTGGATTGATAATGTTGTGTTTTATAATTGATTTAGGTGGGTTATATTAGGAGTGTATCCCATTATATTAGCAGCTTTCCGTTATTAAACAACTGGAGAGACATATTATTACGTTGTATTCATGAATACATCGTATGAATACATGTGAATACAACGGCTGACAGCTGGACTACCCTATATTTTAGTTGATATTTGCTATTGTATTCATGAATACAGTAGCTCGAATACATTACTAAAACAACTGAAAGGTAGCTACGGAAGATATGGTAGCTATAGGAAGTTAGAAGAATTAACCTAAATAGTTGTCCACTCAATCATTTAAACTTAAAATAACCGACAAATATATATATATATATATATATATATATATATATATNAATCCATGTACATATATGTATAGATATGTATAATCAGTGTATAAATCATATATACCGGCTAAAAAAAGTAAATAATAAATGTAGCCGGCTATTTGTGTAAAAAAAGGTAAATTACATGTAAAAAATAATATCTGGCAAAATGCAAATTTTTGTATATTAGTGTATGATATACATATAATATACAAAATTAATATATAATCAGTGTATATTTTTATAAATTTAGCTATCGAATATAATTATTTTTGAATGACCGACCAAACATATAACTTGCCATTTATAATTCCCAAACCCAAGAGTGCCATTTCTATGTTCACTTATCCCAATTTCCACATGTTTGAAACTTTGCTCTGAAAACGTCAAACTATGAAGTCAAGAATCACTAATAAATAGTAGTAGTAAAGACCAAAATTGTAGACTTTTGTTGCTTCAGTAAACTACAACGAAGTTGAGTGCTTGACCTGAATAGTTTGACCCCATAAAATTTGAAGTATAAATCATTCTCCAGAGAGATTTACAGTGCTAATATTCCCTTTTTTGGTTCAAGATTTTGGTCAAATCATGGAGAAATTTTTCTTTCTTGTCAGCAATATTCTTGGCTTCCTCATATTTGGCCGAAATTATCTCCGTAGTGCTACAGAGACTGATATCTCAATAAAAGATTCATTACAAGACCCTTTCAATTCTTTGGACTCTTGGGGTTTCAGCAATTCTACCGAAGGTTTCATCTGCCTTTTTATAGGAATTGAATGCTGGCATCCTGATGAGAATAAGGTACTGAACATCATGCTTTCCAAAATGGGATTAATAGGTGAATTTCCACGTGGCATTCAAAATTGCACAAGCTTGACTGGTTTGGATCTTTCAGGCAACAACTTGTATGGATCTATCCCTTCTGATATATCAGTGATACTTATATATGCTACAACACGATATATAATTATTTTTCTTGAAATATACCACCTGATATAGCTAATTGTGGAAGGCGAGGCGAGCCTTGGCATACTGGTAAAGTCGTTGTCCTGTGAGCAGGAGTAGGTCACAGGTTCGAGCCGTGGAAACAGTCTCTTACAAAAATGTAGGGTAAGCTGGCATACAATAGACCCTTATGGTCCGGCGCATAGCGAGATCTTAGTGCACCGGACTGCCTTTTTTTTATATAGCTAATTGTGCCTACCTTTTTAAAATAAAAAAAAAGTCCCTCCCAAATTAGGAGGATCAATAGTGTTTACTCGAACCAAAGACCTAACAATCGTGGTGGAGGTGCTTTACCAATTGAACAGGAAAAATGTGTTAAAAAAGACCTTTGAAGTGTTGTGGAAGTATTTAGGACACCCCTTATAATTAACAAAAAGGCTGATTAATTAAGAATGATTAGGGGTGATTTGGGTCAAATTAGAAATAAAGAAAGTTTGGGGTAAAATTTAAAATACTTCAAAATAACAAAACCCATCTTCTAATCTCACGTTTCCCACTTTTCTCTTTCTTTTTTTTTTTCCCAAACCAGACGACTCTTCAACGGTTTCCCTCAATCTTCTTCAAACTTTTCTCTAAAATTCAATCTTCAAACTCAAAATTACTATAGGGATTCCGAAATCGACTTTATTCCATTCAAATTTGCTTTGAAGTCGAGATTCCATCATCAAGGTAAGTTTTTTTTTTCTTCTTTCTATCATATTGATAAACCTTGAATTTGAATTTTACCAAGTAGGAATGACGAAGTTCAAGCTGTTTTTCTTCTTTGTCGTGGTACCATACCAACGCAAATTCATCCTAATACATATCCAAGAACGCCCTTAGTGATACGGTATAAATACAACTTGTATGAATATTTTGGTGTATTTATGTATGCTATTGTTGTTGATTGGATTTATTAGAGGCTTAATGCTACTGCAGCCACTATTTTAATGTGATGCTGAGTTCGAACTTTCTAGAAAAATGTGATTTTTGTTTAAAAAAAAAAAAGGAAATTGTTCAATACATGTATGGTTCAAGTTGAGAGCAGAGGATATGATTAAACCTTAGGTCATTGTTCGCTTTAACATGTTTAAATTGAATGAATACAACTTATTGCTTTGTTAATTTGCTTATGAGATGATGTTATGGAAGATAAAATTAATCTAATACTCAGTGGTTGAGCGGAATGCTATAGAAGATTATATAATCAAATCCGACTAGTTTAGGATTAAGGTGCTTGATTGATTGATAATTTAGTAAAGTACTTATTTTTCTGCTTAATCAAATTGGATAAATCATGGCAAAGGCAGAAGGTTTTTTTTTATATAAAAATAAACAAGAAAGTTAATATGTTTAACTATTGAGGTAAGTTTAATATGTTTCAAACATCTCTCTGGATGTTTAAGTTTATGTCTGGATGCTTGAAATATTTTAACTAAACATGACTATAAAGAGATCCTTTTAATTATTATTTTACCTTTGATTAGTAAACACCTTTAAATCATGTACAGGATGAGATGCTTGAGGATGAGTCTGACAGTTGCGAGGTTGAAGATGAAGAAGAAGGAGGAGAAGAAGAAGAGGCAGCGGCAGAAAGAAGAAAAAAGAGAAAGAATGATATTGTACCTTCTCAATCTGTTGAGGTAAGCTTATTATTGTTGAAACATCTCTCCGGATGTTTGAAACATCTCTCCGGATGTTTGAAACATCTCTCCGGATGTTTGAAACATGAATCCGAATGTTTGAAACATCTCTCTGGATTTAAAGTTTCTGTCTGGATGTTTGAAATATTTCCTAAGATGTTTCACTAAACATGACTGTAATGAGATCTTTTTATTTATTAAATTAATTATTATTTTGTCTTTGATTATCAACACCTTTAAATTATGTACAAGATGAGATGCCTAAGGATGAGTCTGACAATTGCGAGGTTGAAATCTTAAAGCTTCGATCGGAACTTCCAACCTTAAAGTACAAGATATTTTTAGATGATAATGAGACCTTCAACACGAAGATCACTGTGAGATCCTCATTAGGATTAGCAGGTATGGGTGAGTTCCGAAAGTTGTTTCGGGATGAAGGCCTCGAAAACAAGTTTAGGAGTAGTCCTTTCGGGAACTTTTTAGATTTACCTAAGAAGCCAATGTTTCAAGCATCTATAGTGCATGGCCTTCTACCGTAGAGTATTGTCACAGAAGATCCATGAGTTATGGTTTAATTATAAAGGATTACCAGTTTGTTTCGGCCTTCGCGAGTTCGCCATAATAACTGGACTCAACTGTAGAGATTCTGACACGGGTTTGAAGCATCAAAAGTACCTTCTTGATGGTGAAGAGTTGTGGAAACTTATCGCCAAAAGTAAAAAGTCTGTTACTTGTAAAATACTTCTTGATTTGATCCAATCTGGATTAAAAAAAATACAAAAATACAAGTATGCATTATGCTTGATTTGGTTTGTCCACTGTATTTTATTGGCAAAGGATTCAACCGTGGTGTGTCTGAAACTACAGTTAGATTGACCTCCACAGAAGAGGCTTTCTACAATTATCCATGGGGACGAGATAGTTTCCAGTTGACTATTGATTATCTTATGAAAGATATGAAGGAGCGTCAACATGCCAAGGGTGACTCGTATAACCCCTATGGATTTCCTTGGGATTTCATGGTAACTAAATAACTCTTTTTTATTACTTCTATTTTAGTGTTATTTACATAATTATCTATTTACTTATTTTATCACACAATGTAGGCATGGGCATTTGAAGCTATTCCTCAATTACAGCCACAAGACTATCCAAAAGAGAGGACATTGCCGAGGATGAAAAGATGGCTATTTGAAAAATTAGAAAAAGACAGGACTGAGCCATTTCAAACCAAAGATCGTCCGGTAAATCTCATTCTAATAGATGTTTACTGTTTGAAATATTTAGATGTTTGAAACATCCACAGGATGTTTGAAACATCTTCACATGATTATCCAGCTATTTTACTTATGAAATGTACTCAGATTATCCAAGGTTTTTCTCCAAAATGCATTACTTCTTTAGTGGCTATCCAAATTTAATGCATTACTTTTTGGTATATATATATATTTGGCAAAGAAGTGTATTATAATATTGCGGTTGATGATTGATGCGAGACTAAATTGCATAGTTTAACATGGTATATACCTTATATTTGATGCGCTTTAATGATAAAATTACACTTATTATGTGCTTAATGGAGTTATTTCATGTGTAGGTGAAGCGAATATGGAAACGGGGCTAAAATGATGCAAATACGTCGAAAAATACGTGAAAGGAGGCACCCGGGCGAGAGCCGGGCGACAGAGCCAAACAACCTGCCCTACCCTGGCGTTAGCCAGTCGTTAGGGCTGAAACGCCAGCCCTACCGTGGCGTTAGCCAGGCTAGGGCTGAAACGCTAGCCCTACCCTAGCGTTAGGGCTGAAACGCCAGCCCTTGCCTGGCGTTAGCCAGGCGTTAGCCACCAAACGCCA
>ML303837.1:0-21543 GCA_005239505.1 Nicotiana paniculata
TATGTTATAAGTGGATAAGGGTATTTGGGAGTGGAGTTTAACTCTAGGTTGGATTGCTCTCCCGGGCACAAGCAATGTCCTGGGCCTTGAGTCCCTTGGGAACTTTGAAGTGTCGGGGGTTTCAAAGAAGGCATCGACCTCGAGTAGAATTCCATTCTTAGCCCTTAACTCATTGACAATTTTGGTTTTTTAGGGGTTTAGTGTTTAATAAAAACGAAAGATTTTTAATGAAATAATCTGCCATGTATAACTACCACATTAGTATCATTTCGCATAGTATTTGAATATCGATATTTTTTTGTTCCAGTCATTCTTTAATATATATTTCATACATGGTTGAATATGTCGAATATATGGAGTGTGTGTCTAATAACTTTCTCTCTCTTTTGGGCATGTACATCATTTAGGCCTGANCTGGGCCTGCATTCTTGAGGCCCAACCACCAGAGTTCGCTCCTCTTTCCCTCAATTCCTTTGTTATTATTTATTGCTTCCTTAATCTTGTTTACTGCTTCATTACTTTTACCTACTGTATTGTTGCTTAATCGTATTTTGTTGTCCTGTTTTTAACACTCATATATTAGAACACATAATTTATCTTTATGATTTAATATCATATTAAATATAGGAAAGTTTTAAATATTATAGTATATAAAAGGAATTAGTTAGTAACAAATCTTCATGTCGATAATTATAATCTGCATGTATCATTATAATTCCATATCTCACTTGCCTTTTCCCAAAAAGATTTTTGAAGTCCATAATTTAGTCAAAACAACAGCCTCGTTTTCAAAATGAAAAAGCGGAAAAGAATCGCCAGCTTTACTAACAAGACGTAAAATTAGATTTTTAAAGAAAAAGGAGAAGTACCATCGCCTAAATGAATTTTCAAGGTTCACTTTCTTACAAATACCTTGTTTTCATAACTTAATCCCATTCTACAAGCCTTATAAATTATAGAGCACTTACATACCTATTTCCAAACTCTTTTAATATACCTCTAAACTCCTTTATAAATTCCCATTCCACTTAAGTCTCACATCCCTTTTCATATACTCTCCCTTAGATATACATTAAGTCGTATTTCTAATAGTAATTAAGCATAGTACAAATAAGTAATTTTTAAAACATAGTCTAAGTCCTATGAAGCTACCTCGGGTAGATTTTAAATACATTTCCCTTAGAAGAACAAGAACACTTATCCATAATCTCACTGATTTGCAGACCTATAAGGAACATGACTTAGTAATTAAATAGGTACCCTAGTATACCTTTAAATTTTAGGCGGAGACTCTCTTTCATCAACAACAAATAAACCACAAGTTGAAACTTGTTTTGACTAGTGCAAAATGGGGTGCAACATCAGCGGGTGAAGTACGATAATTAGAGACCGCGTGGTTTGCTTTAGAGGCTTGATATTCCAAAGTGGAAGTGAGAGCATATTACCATGGATTTTGTAATTGGAATTCCATGTACCTTGAAGAGATTTGATGTGGTGTGGATCGTTGTGGACAGACTTACCAAGTCTACACACTTCATTCCAGTCATGACTATCTACTCTTCAAAGTAGCTGGCTCGGATATAACTTTGTGAGATTGTTCACCTTCATGGTGTGTCCATGTCTATTATCTCAGATCGAGCCACTAAGTTCACATCCTATTTTTGGAGAGCAGTGTAGCTTGAGTTGGGCATACAGGTCGAGCTGAGTATAACATTTCATCCTCAAAATGACAGGCAGTACGAGCTTGCTGTCAGATTATGGAGGACATGTTACGAGCCTGTGTCATTAATTTCGAGGATCAGTGGGATCCGTTTCTATCGTTAGCAGAGTTCACCTACAACAACATCTATCAATCGAGTATCCATATGAATCCTTATAAGGCCATATATGGGAGGCAATGTCGTTCTCCAATTGGTTGGTTTGAGCCTGGGGAGGAAGGTTGTTGGGCACTGATCTAGTTCGATATGCTTTGAAGAAGGTAAAATGATTAAGGAGCGGCTTCGTATAACGCAGTCCAGGGAAAAGAGTTATGCTGACAGGAAGAGTGAATTAGAACTGATTGATGGTCTATATCTTTTAGATTATAGTTAATGGATGATCTTAAATCATAATTCTAATTATATACATTATGATTCCATACCAGAAAAATTTTCAAATTCCTTTTTGGTTTTGAAGTTCTCAACAAGAAACACCTACCCCTCTATTAGAATAGAAATTCAAAAAAAATAGATTTGATTGTATAGTGTATACCCATTATGTACACAATATTAGCAGTTATTCTATTTTCATCATATAATGATTATTCAGTCTCGTGATGTTGCATATATAGTGGGTGAGAAGGTTCTACTTAGATTTTATCCCATGAAAAGTGTGATGAGGTTCGGGAAGAAGGGCAAGTTGATCCCTCAGTATAGTGGCCCTTTGGAGGTGACCTACAGACTTACCTCGCCACCTAGTTTATCGAGAGTTCAACCAGTGTTTCATGTTTCCATGCTCCATAAGTATTATTGGATCCATCACATGTATTAGAATTCGGCACGGTATAGGATGAGGATTTGAGTTAGGATATGAAGTCGGTGGCCATTTTAGACTGGCAAGTTCGAATGTTGAGGTTGAATAATATAGCATCGGTGAAGGTTCATTGGAAAAGTCAGCCGCTCAACAAGGTTACTTGGGAGACCGAGTGGGAGATGCAGAGCAGATATCCTCATCTTTTTTATACCCCAGGTATGTTTCTAAACTCGTTCTAGGATGAATATTTGTTCAATGGGGGGAGAATGTAACGACCCGACCGGTCATTTTGAGTATTTAGCCTCATTTTCTCTATTTGATGCTTTAAATATGTGCATTTTTTATGTGACTTGTGGGGGAGATTGGTTTGGTTTCAGAGAAATTTTGGATTAAACTGGGACAATTTATCCCTTGGTTGGAGGCTTGAGTTTTTACGGTTGACCTGAGTTTGACTTGTGTAGATGATATCAGAATGGCATTTTGATGGATCCAATAGATTTGTATGGTGATTTTAGACTTAGGCTTATGAACGGATTTGGATTTGGAGTTTCGTAGGTTGATTTGGTTCTTTTAGGCAAAAGTTTGAAAGTTGAAGGTTTGGAAGGTTCAAGGTTTGATCGGAAGTTGACCTTATTAATATCGAGTTTAGATTATTGATACGGGGGTTGGAATAAGTTTGTTATATCATTTGAGACTTGCATGAAAAATTTGAGGTCATTCTGAGTTGATTTTATGTGCTTCAACATGAATTTTTGAAGTTGGAAGTTCATTAGTTCCTTAGGCTTGTATTAAGGTGCGATCCATAGTTTTGTTGTTGTTTTGTATGATTTGAGGCCTCGAGTAGGTCCGTATTATGTTTTTGGACTGGTTGTTATTATTGGGAAGGACCTTGGAGGCCTTGCGTGTGTTTCAGATGAGTTTCGAATAATTTTGGATTAAGTTGGCATGGCTGAAGATTTCTGAGTTCTGGCGTTTTCGCATCTGCAGAAATTGGATCGCAAGTGCGAGTCTGCTGATGCCGGCGTGAAGCCGCAGAAGCGGATATGGTATGGAGAAGTCAGGGTTCATAGATGCAATACGATGGGCGCATATGCGAGGCCACATTTGCGATGAAGTGATCGAAGTTGTGGGTGCACAGGTTTAGGGTGTTGAGCGCAGGTGCGGTTGGTCGGGTTTTAAATAGGACTCGCTAATGCGAGATTTTGACCGTAGTTGGGGTAATTTGGACCGCAAATGCAGAATCACTGGACAGACTATATGATTTTGAGGGTTTGTCATTTTTTATTATTTTAAGTTATGGAGCTCGGCTGGAGGGGATTTTCGGAGAGGATTTCACTACAATTGAAGGGGTAATTAATCTTTACTTGCTTTTGGTGTTAGATATTGATTACCTATAGATTATTACACATAGTTTATGTCAATTAAAAGGTGGAGTTTGGAGGTTTTTAAGTATGGTTTTGGAAAGTGAAAATTGATGATTTAAAGGTCGAATTGAGGTTGAATTTGGATGAAACACATATATTTGAGCTCATATCGGAATAGTTATTCGGGATTTGTGAGTTTTGTCGGATTTCGAGGTGCGGGCTCGGGATTGACTTTTTACGTTGAATTTGTACATTTAAATCATGATCTCAGCTCTATTGTTTTAAGATTATTTTTTATGGCTTTTATTGATGATATTAAGTTGCTTGACTAGACTCGAGTCGCTTGGAGGTCGATTCGCGGGGGAAGGGCTTTTTGGGGTACTGATCCACCCGCTTCGAGATAAATAATATATCTAAATTTCGTTTGAGGAAAATTATCAATGTGGACTGTGATACTTAGGATGAGTTGGAGGTGACGCACGTGCTAGGTGAAGGGCGTGTGTGCGTACAACAAGGTATTCATCGATCAAGTAGACTTTAGGCTACTATAAGACTTGCTTTTCTATTATACCTCGTGATATCCCTATTTTCTCTATGTATATGATTATTTGAGCTATTATTCATGTTAGAAATCATGTCTAGACTATGTGTTTATTTGTATGAGACATGATAGGGCTATTCTTGTTGTTTTTAAGTTGTTTGCCTTAATTATAGATATACTCTCAGTCATGAACCTATATCCGTGTATGATATCTCTATCTCAGTACATGCTTCTTATGATTAATAACATGTTGTTGATGCCTCATATGTCTAACACTGTTGATTTGAGTCTGTGAGATGTATTTTATTGAAACTTGAGTGGTGGATGACCGATGTGGGCCATAGAGCCGTATTTTGATTAATATTTGGATCAGGTTGCATGCTGACGGATTGATATTTGTATTGGGTTGCAATGATCCACCCTTCCGGTGTATGGTATTCACAGTAAGCACAAACATATAGTCATATGTGTGCTTGGTGAGGGAAATTTGTGCCACGCACCCGTATAGTGCTGAGTGTGTGTGTGTGTATGATGGTGAGGGGCACTTGTTCTAGGCACCGTGAGCATGTTGAATGTGAGTATACCTGATGGATTTATTTTGTGTTATTGAGTTGACTTGTATATTTGAAATATAGGCATATAGATGCATTTTTCCTCATGGTAGATGGTAAATGAAATGTCTTACCTTTTATTGAAAGTTTGTAAATCATAGTTTCCTTGATAAACTCATGTTTTAGTGATTTTGGTGGTAAGATTTGGCTTTGACTGTTATATTGGAAAGCATGTCTAATTTTTTATATTTGTGAACGAGTTGAATATGATATCTTTTTAGTTATTTACTTTTATTTCATTATTATATCGTGTGATGTTATTGATTATTGGTGCTAGACACCGACCTTCTTCCGAGCTCGTCACTACTTTTAGCTCGAGGCTAAGTATGTTACTTATTGAGTATATGAGGTCAGTTCTAGGTACTGCTAGGTGTGGTGATTGCTAGAGTTTGCACCGGTTCTAATTTGTGGAAACTATGAGGTAGTTGTTATGTCGTTCGCAGACCTTGAAGTTCTCCTTCGTTTATTTTTGTTAATACTGTTCTATCGTTCAGACGGATTTGTATTGAGAATTTGACTATGTATTTTTGATATTTTGTAGTGTTCATATACTCGTTGACACCAAATCATAGGATTGTTGTAGTTGCGTTATTGTTGCTATTTTCAGATATTTTATGATTATTCCGATGTTGAGACTATTAAGTTATGCTAATTGATTTTATTGTTATTATAAATTGTTTGCTTGCCTAGAAAATGGCTTTAGGCGCCTTCACGGCTCCGGTTGGAGTTTGGATTATGACAGAAAGTATAACTTTTACTTGATTATATGTTGATCATTGTTGGATTCATGACGTGTTTGATGAATTATTATTTATTTGAGTGTTATAATCAATATTAAGTGTTGTTGTACTCATTGTCATGTTAGTGGTTTATGTTTTAGCCTTGATTGAATTCTACCACTTGCATATGCAAGCATGTTGCACTAAGTTTGAAGATTTGACCACTTGGTCAGCTCCGCACTTTTAATGTACAGAATCAACGTTAAGAATTGATCAAACCCTCTTTCTTTGCCTCAAATTTCACCTTTGCAATAAAATTACTCTGAATGGCTAGGCTTGCAAGGATCGCTTTGCTACTCTGTTGCAAACCTAGTTTTTATCGAAGGGGATTGTGGTTGTTCATAGGACTGGGCATATATCGGGTATAACCTATAGCCCGAATCGAAAAAAGCTTATAGGGGTATCGATATCGGGTTATTGGGTTAACGATTCGGTAACAGTTTTATATTTTTTCACTATTGGGTTATCGGTTCGGGCCAAGGTTTGCCCAATTTCTTAACGGGTTAACCAATAACCCAATAAGATTTAATAAAATTAGGATTTTACCCTTAAGTATATAAATACATCTTGGGCTTCATTCTCTCTTTTTCTCCCAATTTCCCCGCCGCATTCAAGATTGAAGTTTCACAGTTTACTCTTCAGACTCTGATTCGATTCTTGAATAGTTCTTCTTCAAAAATTCAAATTACAACCACATTCTTAGAATCTTAGCGTAAGTTTGTACTCCAAAATTGCTTCTTTGTTAAAAATAAATTTCGTTCCTTTCTTTTGAGTTTTTCAGTAGAGTTCGATATTTTCAGTAGAGTTCGATAATAAAAATATAGAATTTTTGATTGCTTTCGATTCTTTATTTTGTGCTTATGTTTTAGTATTATGTTTGTATTTGTTAATTTTAAGGTGAAATTTCTACTACCTTGTATTGTTATTAATGTATTTGGACAACTGTTGTTGAAGAATTAACACTATTTCAGTTGTGTTTGGACAACTGTTGAATTACTAGTACTCTTGTTGAACTTGCTACAATTGGACTCTGGAAAATGACATTGATCTCTTGATTATAATTTGGCAGGAAACCAAAAAATTATAATTTATGTTCCTGTTAACTAATATATTTAGTGAATTGGAGACGGAATGCTTGTGGAGTTGTAGTATCAATTTTTGAGATTGCACAGGTCATGAATTTGTCAAAATGAAACATGCTTCAAATATTAGTTGTGGCTCGAACGCAGAATTGGGTAGTGTATTATATGTGAATTCTTCTCTTTTTCGCTTAACTCGAGTGAATTGTCTTCTCTTTTTTGCTTAACTCTAGATTGAGTTATCTTATCGGGTAAATTGATAACCGAACCGATAATGATCGATAGCCGGTTAACCGATAACCGATAACTAATATCTTATCAGTTTGGTTTTCAGTTAATCATATTTGTAAATCGATAACCGATATGCTAAAATGATAATATTCATAACTGAACCGAACCGAACCGAACCGACCGATGCCCACCCCTAATTGTCCAATTCAAGAGTGGACATTACATAAAGAAGCATGTGATTATGTGTTGTAATTAGACTTTAAGATTAGAGTGGTTATTTCTGTAACTGATGTCTCAACTGAGATGATTTATAATTGGTTATTAATTTTGTGACTATGTATGTAATAGTTAGTTCTCAATTTGTATCTCTTTTGCAAGTAGCATGTGATTTGGTTATGGATATAATTTTAAAGGGCCAAGACATGTAAGAGGTCATTGGGATAGAATTGCTTTCAGAACCTAAAGACAATCTATTGGTTCTGAAGCCTAAGGCCAACTAGTCCTAAACTTTACACTGATCGTGCGAGCCTAGTAGCTCTCATGGCTCATTAATGGTTTTGTCACAACCCAATTTTCCTCCGTTGGGTATCGTGATAGCACCTAGTCTTAGGGACTAGATAAGCCTAGCAGTTACTGAATAACAACAATAATAAAAGGAAAACTAATAGTCTTGATATAGAATCTCAACAGAGTGTACAGACTTTCCCAAAACCGGTAATACAAGTCATAAGCTCTACGAATCTTCTACAACTTCTAAGTACAACTGTTTGGAAATAAATACAACAGTGTATGAATAATAAATACAAAGGTGACTCTGACGCCTGCGAACGCAGCAGCAGGTTACCTTGAGTCTCCTCGGCATTCATCCACACAGCTACTACAATATATACCTGGATCTGCACACAAAAATGTGCAGAAGTGTAGTATGAGCACACCACAGCGGTGCCCAGTAAGTTCAAGACTAACCTCGGTGGAGTAGGTGACGAGGACTAGTCAAGACACCATTGGTCTACAAAATAAACTGACATGAATAAAGAAATGACCAAACGTTACATATACCTAAATGTTCACGGAATAATTTACGACAACGACAATATAAAGCAGAAGGAAATTACAGAAATCAATCACGAAACAGCACAAAAATATACAGAAATATGGACAGCAAAATAAGTTGAATCGAAAGGAAACACAATACAATAGAGAACACCAGTAACTCAACTCCATGTCGGTTTGTTCACGTCGGGCCTTAGTCATTAAAAATCCATAACTGGTAGAATCGTTTAAACAACCGTTCATATGAAAAACTTTTGCAAATAAAATTATTTTTTGTATGGAAGAGTCTCCTTTGAAAACATACTTTCTCCAAAAGTAGATATAAGTATATTTAGTAGAGAGAATTACGTAAAACATAGTTTTTTCCAAAATACGAAACTTCTCAAAGATGCTTTCCCAATAAATGACTTATAAATATCATTTTAGGCAAGACTAGTGCTTTTCAAATATCCCTTCGATGTAAAAGTCATTCAATTATAATCATTTAAAAACAATTTATTTTTCAAACTTTTCAATAAAATCCCTTGATCAAAATATCCTCAAGATTTATCTACCGGAACTCAGTCCGTAACTCAGAAATTGCCATGCAGTACAGGAGGAATATCAAATCATGGAAATAAATGCAGTAAGAGATCAGTAGGAATATCCAAATTTAGAACAACGAAATAAAATGCAAAGACAAGTGCACGACATCACCCTTCGTGTTTTTACTCTTATCCTCACCAAAACAAGTGCACGGCATCACCCTTCGTGCTTTACTCTCATCCTCACCAAAACAAGTGCACGACATCACCCTTCATGTTTTTACTCTCATCCTCACCAAAAAAAGTGCACGGCATCACCCTTCGTGCTTTACTCTCATCCTCACCAAAACAAGTGCACGACATCACCCTTCATGTTTTTACTCTCATCCTCACCAAAACAAGTGCACGGCATCACCCTTCGTGCTTTTACTCTCATACTCATAATGCAATAAATAAATAAAATGGCACGGCATTATCCTTCGTGCTTTTAAATATCATATCATGGCACGGCATCACCCTTCGTGCTTTTACACTCTCATCCTCACAATGCAATAAATAAATACACGGCATCACCCTTCGTGCTTTACAATCTTCCTCACAATGCAACAAATAAATACCCGGCATCACCCTTCGTGTTTTACACTCTTCCTCACCCAAACAATATCAAGAACAACAATTTGGCAAGGAACATCAACAATATGAACCATAAATCACAACATCCCGGCAAGAGAGTCAACAATACAAACAATATCATTAACAGCATAAACAGTAATGGAAACCATAACATCCCGGCAAGGGAGTCAACAAGGCAAACAACATCATCAACAATGGAATAATAAGAGAACCCACACAACCCCGGCAAGGAAAAACAGATATAACCAATCTCACCTAAACAGTTAACTTCACAGAATAAACTCAACTTCAACAAAGGCCCCATAATAGGCAACATCAAGGAAATACCAATGACATAAAATGTTTAACAATTAGACCTAAGTATCACTAAGGTAATAGTCATATAAATTACAATGTAAGACTCACGAGCATGCTTGACTCCAACGAATAGATGTTCCAACTACGGCTAGTCAACTATAAGTCTAGATGACACTAATTATAGTCAATTAGGCAAGCTAGGGAGAAAATATAGCATGATGATGAGAGAAGTAGAATATTTAGTTAAGTCAAGTAAGGTCCAATAGCCAACGAAGGAATCTAAAAATAAATAATTCTAATTTAAACAGGAAGGGATGAAATTAACAACCAAGGATTCAAATGTAACAATTAAAAATCATACACAGGTAATATAAGAACCTATGAATCCTAAAAGGCCAATCTAATTGCAAATAAGTCTGAGTACACACTTGTCACCTCGCATACTCGGACTACAATCAACAAGGAAGACTCAATCCTAAGGGGTAGTTCCCCCACACAAAGTTAGGCAAGATACTTACCTCAAAGATGATAACCCGGTACTCAAAAATAGACTTCTCGGGCGGAAAGACCTCCTAACGGCTCACAATCAACTAAAACAACTTCAAAATACACATAAAACGTATAAGGAACTATTCCGAATAATAAAGTTTCAATCTTTATAAAATTATAAAAATCGACCCAAAAGTCGACCCCCAGGCCCGTACCTCGGAACCCGACAAATTTGACAAATTCCGATTACCCATTCCGATACGATTTTACCCATACTAAATTTATCCAGTTCTGATAACAATTGGTCTTTCAAATCAAGATTTTACATTTTAGAAGTTTTCATTCAAAACCTACAATTCCCTCAACCCAAAATACAAATTAAATGATAAAAACAAGAACTAATTCATGAGATATAATTAATTATAGTAGAATAACACTTACCCATTAGATTTGTGTGAAAAACCCTCAAAGAATCGCCAAAAACCAAGCTCTAGAAGTCAAAATATGATAAAAATGGATTAACCCTCGTTTTAAAAACTTATATTCTGCCCAAACGTTAAATGAATCGCGATCGTGGAACATGGTTTGCGATCACGAAGAAGAAAGAGGAAATCTGCCCAGGTTGTTCATCGCGAACGCGACAAGGAATTCGCGAACGCGAAGGAGGAGAACAGGAAGCTATGTGATCGCGTACTGAAGAATGCGAACGCGAAGAACAAAGTTTGGGCGACCAGCAGGGACACATTGCGATCACGAAAGAATCACTACGATCGCGATGAAAGAAAAATGGGCGGGGCAAACAGAATTCTACGCAATCGCGGCATGGGCTACGCAATCAGGAAAGAGGGCAACAGACACCAGAAACAGCAGTTCAAAAATGGAAGAAAATGGTCTGAAGCCCATCCGAAATGCACCCGAGGCCCACGGGACCCCGTCTTATCACACAAACAAGTCATATAACCTAACACGGACTCGCTCGAGGTTTCAAATCACATAAAATAACACCAAAACGAGGAATCAAACCAAAAATCAATGAAATTCCTCAAAACTTCTTTAAACATCGAATTTTGCATTTAAGGTCCGAATCATATCTAATGAAGTTCGTTTCTTACCAAACTTTACAGATACGACACAAATATTATATCGAACCTGTGCCAGGCTCCATAACTAAGATACGGGCCCGATACCACAGGTTTCACATAGAATTTCATTGTCAAAATCTCCTATATTTTTTAAAAAATAATTTCTTTTAAAAATTCATTTCTCAGACTTGGGACCTCAAAATTCAATTCCGGGCATACGCCCATGTCCCATATTTTTCTACGGACCCTTCGGGGCCGTCAAATCATGGGTCCGGGTCCGTTTACCAAAAGCGTTGACCGAAGTCAATTTTATTCAAATTTCTAATACAAAATTATCATTTTTATCAGTTTTTCACATAAAGGCTTCCCGGCTACACGCCCGGGCTGTGCATGCAAATCGAGGCAAGATAGAAGGAGGTTTTCACGACCTCGGAACACCGAATTAGCTAGAAATAGACGGAATGACGTTTTGGGTCATCACAGGTTTGGAGCTTTTCGTTTGAATTATGGTTGTAACGACTTGACCGGTCGTTTTGAGATCTAGCATTTCGTTTGGTAGTTTGAGATTTTGAGTAGCTTTGTATCAGGTATTATGACTTTCGTGTACAGTCGGGTTTGGTTTTTCTACGTTCCAGAGATGATATGGAAGGATGATTCTCATTTTAGAAGCCTAAGTAGTAAGAGTTGGTCGAAGTTAAATTTTTGTATGGATGACTCCAGAAAGGTATTTTGATGATTCCAATAGCTTTGTATGGTAATTTGGACTTGGCGTATGTCCGATTTGGATTTGGGGGTCTGTAGGTTGATTTGATAGTTTTTTGGTGAAAGTTGGAAAGTTGAAGGTTTGGAAGGTTGAGAGGTTTGATCGAGAGTTGACTTTTCGATATCGGGTTCGGATTGTAATTTGGGGAGTTGGTATAGCTCGTTGTTTCATTTGGGACTTGCATGCAAAAATTTGAGGTGATTCTGAGTTGATTTGATATGATTCGGCGCGAGTGGTAGAAATTGAAAGTTCATCAGTTCATTGGGCTTGAATTGAGGTGCGGTTGGTAGTTTTGATATTATTTGAGGTGATTTGAGGTCTCGAGCAGGTATGCGTTATGTTATGGGATTGATTGGTATGATTAGATAGGGTAGAGGGGCCTCGGGTGTGTTTTCGATGGGCTACGGGCCATTTCTCCTTGTTTTGAGTTGTTGTCAACTGAGATCTGGTGTTCTTCATCACTATCGTGAGTAAGGAGTCGCGTTAACAAAGAGAGATTTTGGAAACAGGCAATTTGTTTTTCGCGGTCACAAAGATAAGACCACGTTCGCGAAGCTTGGAAGACTTTTTGCCTCCGCGTTCACGTGCTAGGTTCTGCGATCGCATATAAGAATAGCTGGAAAGGGCATCAGATGATTTTCCGTGTTTATGTGAGAAGCACCACGCTCGCGGAGGTTGCTAAAGATTGTGAGTCGTGTTGGAGACTGGAGCATCGCGTTCAAGAAGAATGTTTTGGGCAGCTGGGTGTCTTTATTCTTCGTGATCGCGAAGGAATTTATGCGATCGCGATGAGTAAATAACTAGGAAGAATAATAGGTACTCTATTTCGAGGGCTTTTGTTATTTTATCACTTGTTGAGTTAGAAAATTCGGTTTTTAGCGATTTTGGGGGAGATTTACATGTTTTCGATTGGGGTTTTGTGGTGCGGGCCCAGGATTGACTTTTAGTTTTCATTAAAGGTCGAAACTTTAGTATCTGGAATTATTTCCTATGGCTTTTATTTATGATATAAAGTTATTTTGGCTAGACTATGTGGGGAGGGGGGGAACTACCCCTAGGAATTGGGTTGATTGTATTGTTGAATTATGTGAAAGACGTTTACGCGAGGTGATGAGCGAGTACTCGGGCTTATATGTGATATTTGACCAGTTAGACTCCTAGGATTCTTTCATGCATTAATTAAAATTGTCGTATCATGTTATATCTTCCTTGTTATTTTTACTCTTATATGCTTTATTTGAAGTTCTTAGTACATGTTCTATCTTTTATTTGTCAATCTTACTCTTATATTCTTATTTGAAGTTATTGCCCATTTTATTGTCACGATACCTCTTTTATTGTTAAATGAGTCTTATTTGATGTTGCAATTTCATGATATCCCTTTGTTGTCGAGTTATCCTCATGCATTTAGACGTAGTTGCTATTTCATGCCTTATCTTTCATTGTTAGTATGTCATACACTAGAAATTGAAGTTGTCGTTTCATGGAAATACCTTCATTGGTGAGTTTATTCTTAAGCAATTAATTAAAGTTGAAGGTATTGACAGTATTAAATCTGTTCTAGTTGAATTTGTTGTTATATGGAGTATTTTTCATTATTGAGTTATTTTCCCCGTTTTATTTTGTTGTTATTGAGATTCTTGAACATATCGTAGTTGAGTCGTGGGATATGTGTTGTGGTGATATTGGTATTGTTGATTTGGAAAGGTGTGGCCTTATGGGCACTTGTGGTACAAGTTGATATGTTGTGTTTTTGTAATGTTAGTACATGTGAAATTTTTGTGTGGTTGATTGTTTATACTTGGAGTATAAGGGTGGAATCTCACTGTTATTGATTGTGCGGAGTGATACGGATTGTCACGACTCAATTTCATTTTAGGTCGTGATAGCACCCAACACCTTTGCTAGGCAAGCCAACAGTGGTCAATCTAGTGATTTCCCATTTTAATAAGTTCCTCCAAGTAAATAACTTTCTTTTAGTTTAATAGGTTTAGCAAGAAACAGATCTAAATTTACAAAAGGAAGCAGATAAATGTATATGACCATAGGAATAAAACGAAAATCATAAGTCTACTAGTGTATGCCAAGATCAGGTGTCACAAGTGTGTGGGCTACTAGTAGAATATACAAAAGATTTCTACTCTACTGTCTGAAATAGAATAAACAGAAAATAATCAAAAGAGAGACTCTGGATGCTGCTGAACGGCTCGGAAGGGCAGCTCACCGTGTAGTCTCGAACCAGAAGTCAAGCATGCGCGCCGGACTGATAACCGATGCACCTGCCTCAGATCCTGCACATCAAGTGCATAAGTGTAGCGTGAGTATATAAACAACATGTACCCAGTAAGTATCTAGTATAACCTTGAAAAAGTAGTGATGAGGGGCCGACTTCGACACTTACTATGGGCCAAAAATATAATAATATGAAGTTCTAATTAAACATGATATATAAAATGATAATAGAACTCAGAGCAGGAAAATAAGTAAACAATCCTTTCATTTCAAATAAGAATCAAGTCATTTCTCTCTTCAAATCCTTTCACCTTTAAAGTCCATGACACAATAAATATAAAGGGGTTCCAATATCTTTACGCAAGAATTATGTCGAGGACGTACGACCCGATTCAAATATACATATAAATATATTGTGCACTGTCGAGGGTCTAATGGCCTGAACTATATAATATATCAATTAACCTGCCGAGGCGAACGGCCCGCTCCCATGAGAGTAGTAGAAATTTACCCCGCTCGCGGAATATACTTGCAAAGTAGTTGAACATAGATTTTCTCAAGTTTTCATAATATTTCTCAATTCTTTTCAAAATAAGAAATTCAACTAGGAACCTTTAAAATATTGAAATCCTCAACCTCTGCTTTAATCCAAATAATTAGTAAGCATAAACAAGTAAAGGTATCAACAAAACATGGTGTAAACCTAAATCTACCTGGACATAAGCATGAATAGTAGCTACGCATGGACTCTCGTCACTTCGTGCGTATGTAGTCCCCCACAAATAGAAGTACATATTGATTAAGTTCACCTATGGGGTTAATTCCCTCTTACAAGGTTAGAAAAGAGACTTACCCCGTCTCAAGGCCTACTTCCCGGTCCAAGAATCTGCTCACGCCCTCAATTCGGTGCCGAATCAACCAAAACTAATCAATAAGTATATAAACTAATCAATACATGCTCAAAAGTTCGTATTCCAACTATTAAAGAGGTTACCCAACCCTAAATGTAAGATTCTTAAAATTTAACCCCGGGCTCACATGCTCGGATTCTGAAAATTTTTTAATAAAGTTGTTACCCATAACCTCATGAACACAAATATATGATTTTTACTAGATACCATACCGAATTTCATGAGTAAATCTCATTTTTATCAAAAATCTATATTTTCTCCTAAAGACATAATTTCCACTAATTTACATGTTATAATATATCCATAAGTTATGTATTTGACTCATAGTTGGTAGAAATTACTTACCTCAAGGTTTGAGATGAAAATCCCCTCTCTAAGATCTCCAAGAATCGCCCAACAATGGAATAAATGAGCCAAAATGACTAAGGCCCGCAATAAATGAAGGATTCTGCCTTCAGCGATTTTCGCATCTGCGGAGGGGCTATCGATTCTACAGGACCACTTCTGCGGTCAAAATTCCACTTATGCGGAGGCCTTTAAGCCCAAGGAGGGCCGCTTCTGCGGTCCCACTTCCGTGGAAAGCGTGCCACATCTGCGACCTGGCCCGCACCTGCACTTTCGCGGGTGCACATGAACTTCCGCATCTATATTCCCTGGCCAAGTGCCTCAGAGCCGCTTCTGTGACCAAACTCACGCACCTGCGAGCTCGCACCTGCAGCTGGCCAAGCGCAGGTGCGATTACACCATCAGCTGGGAGCTTCAGTTGTGGCTCCCAGTTCTAACTTGGTCTGAGCCTCGTCCGATCGACACCTGGGGCCCCAAGCCCCCGCCCGAAGATCCCGACAAGTTTGAAATCATAAAATGGAATCACTCGAACTCTAGGAACTCCCAAAACAACACTAAATCTAAGAATCATACCCCCAAACTAATTCGATTGAAAACATGAACTTTAAGTTCTTCAATTTACTCCCAAAGCGCTGAAACATACTTCAACTACTCAGATTGACACCAAAGTTTACGTGCAAGTATGAAATGATATTACGGAACTATTCCCGATCTCAAAATTTCATTCGGACCTCGATATTACCAAAACCTATTCTAAACCAAATTTAATGAACTTCAAGAACCTTCAAGGAACCAACTTTTAATATTAGGCGCCGAAAACGGCTCCCGGGTCATCCAAAAGTTGATCCGAGCATACGCCCAAATCCGAAATCACCATACGAACCTATTGGAACCTTCAAATCACATGGATGTCTAATGATATATTGTAAGGGTGGAGTGATACAGGTGGCTATTGATATATTATCTGGACGGAGTGATACGGGTGGCTATTGATATATTGTCAGGGATGAGTGATACGGGTAACTGATGATATATTGCCTGGGTGGAGTGATACGGGTAGCTATTGATATAATGTCCGGACGGAGTGATAAGGGTGGCTATTGTGTTATTGTCTGGGTAGAGCAACAGGGGTGGCTATTATGATATTGTCAAGACCAAGGGTGTCTATGTCAGGGATGATATGTGACGGTCTGGGGGCATAATATTGATGATATTTGTATGATGGTGTGATTTTTCTTGTGTGGGCCATGAAACTTACGTGAATTATTGTGTTGTTTTCAATGAGCTACTTGATGTCTTGATATTACTTGTTGACTTGGAATGTAATAGTATACTCGCACTGCATACACCGTAGCTTGCCATTTATACCAGTTCAAGAGTATGAAACTTGACATTTATTGATCAAGCTCATGAATTCTTGTATATCTGCTTTCATTGTGATATTGAGCATGTAACCACGCCGGGTGGATTGTGATATTGGGCATGTGATCACATGCGGGCAGATTGGTGATATTGATCCTGTGACCACGCCGAGCGGGTTGTGAAATTGAGCCTGTGGCCACGCCGGACGGATTGTGATAGTGATCCTATGACCATGTCGGTCGGATTAAGATATTGGCATGTGAGTTGTCCGTGTAGTTGTGACTGGCAATGTAGGCATGAGGTTCCATGTGTATATGATTTGTGATTTGGGACTCATAGCATGAGGTTTTGAGGAGGTGTATCTCGGAGTAATTTTATTGTGAAGCTTGTGTTAGAGCGGCTTGATTATTTGTTTCATTTGTTTATCTTATTTGATTTCATTGCTACATTAACAATGTTCTGATTACTTTATTATTTTTATCACATGTCTATTCCTTGTCGCCAATTACTGATTTTGCTTCCATTATTAGCTTTATACTTACATATTGTACATGTAATTATGTCTAGTAGGTGTTTTTACATGTACCTCATCATTAATCAACCGAAATTAGTCTTGATACTTGCTGGGTCCTGACTGTGGTGTACTCATACTATACTTCTGCACATTTTTTGATCGCGAGGATTCAAGGTAGATCTTCTTGTTTGTTGCAGTTCCTTGGAGTCCTTTTTCCTTTTGATTATATTGTTAATTCGTTATCCGAGCAGTATTGTATTTTTTTTGATGATATTTCTATATATTCAGTTAGAGTTCGTGACTATATACTACCTAGTCTTGGAGGATTGTTGTGATTATTGTTGCGTAAGCTTGTACAGCTTTATTTCGGTACTTATATTAATACTCAGGTTTAACATATCATGCTTGACTAGTTTAACGTTGTAAGTAAACGACTTACCTAATCTTAGAGATTAGGTGTCATCACCAAGCCTAAGGAGGGATTTTGTATCGTAATAGTGGCTCATTTTTATTTTGTGTCTTACTGACTATAAGTAGTAGTCCACAAGTGACAGGCCCAAGGGCGAAGCCACCTTTTTCTAAGGGTGATCAATTGTCGAAATATTATGAAAAATTATATTGTGTATATAAGCAATATATATATATATATATTGAAGACCCTTTAACAAAAAAAATTATTTCTGTCAACTCTGAACACCCTTAGAAAAATTTCTGACTTCTCCACCGGATAGGCCCAATTTTCAATTTAATTCCTAAGTCCAACTTTTAAGTCTAGAAAGTTAGATAACTCATTTAGTCCATTGGATTATATTTGTTTTCAATTATCTTTGAATAAAATAACTTATAATTATCTGCCTTAACTATTTAGTATGCACTAATCTTATGATAAAAAATAAAACGCTAGTAATATCATTTGATTGGAAAATAAAATACGGGAAGTGAGGCTTAGATGATTCTGGGACGTGTAGATGAGAAGCCTAGATGTCCTGGTTAGGAGGTGTGAATGGTTGTTCTTGATGGGTATAAGAAGAGGTAGAGGGCAGCCTAAGAAGTATTGGGGGGGGGGGGCAGGACATGGTGTGACTCCAACTCATTGAAGACATCGTCGTTGATATGAAGGTGTGGAGGTCGAACATTAGAGTTGTAGGTTAGTAGGTAATTGAGCATTTTTCTGCTCTGTACTAGGTGTAAGGACAGTCCATTAGTGTCTTATTTTCTTATGCTAGTGGTACGTCATGTGTTCATACTATTTTTTTGATCCGATTTTCTAGTACATTACCATTGTTCCTGATTAATGATATTATTTTTGTTATTTATTTTTCTGATTCTATCTTTTTAGTCTTTGTTGTTGTTAATGTTCTATTGTCTCTTTTCATCTTCTTGTGTCAAGGGTCTATAGGAAATAGCATCTCTACCCTACAGGGTAGGGGTAAGATCTGTGTATATATTATCCTCCTTAGACCTATTTGTGAGATTATATTGCATTGTTATTATTGTTGTTGTTGTTGTTGTTATTGTAATATTATTAGGTTGAATCATCTACAAACGTCGCCCTCTAGCTATTTTTATCATGTCTTCAACGATTTCGTCAAATCTTAAAAGATTCATTAGCAATTTAAACACTCTAACTTATAACTACGTTAGTAATAATAAAGGTAGAATTAATTTGTAAGCATTTCTAATAACTTAGTAATATAATTGGCTTGTCAATAACTTTGAATAGTTAAGTCCTACATTTTATCCGCAACGATTTTCATAACTTTTAGCCTTACAAAAATAAGAAATATAGCAAAGAAGAATTACCCAAATGCTAGTTGCTTTTAGGCACATTTTAAAATGTCATGACTATATATACATTCGCGTAATATAGTTATATCATGAACCGAATTTTCTATTATTCTATTACGGGATAATGATGACGCCTAATATCCGTTTGCTAGAAAAACTAACATTAGATAAACACTTATTCAAACTAACAATTTTAAAAGTAAAGTATTAAAAAGATAAAGATGTAATACTTTGAAATTAATAAAAGAATCCATAAAAAATGATGTCTACTCTAATACCAGAAATTGGTGTCATACGTACATGAGCTGCTAAAATATTATAACAAGATCTGAAATAAAATACAACTGTCTAAAACAAAATACAGCAGTAAATAGATAGGGAGGGGACTTCATGGTCTGCGAATGATGTGCAGTTTTATCTCAAGTCTCCTGGAAATGACGGTCTGAGCAAATCTCCACTAAGAACTGTTGGGACCAACACCAAAATCTGCATAAAAAGTGAAAAAGTGTAGTATGAGTACAACCGACCCTATGTGCTTCGTAAGTGTCGAGTCTATGACAAGGTTATGACAAGGCACTCACTATAAATTGTACGAGTATATGTAGAAAATAATAATGGAATAGAGAAACAACAATTAACATGAAAACAAGAATAAGAAATATACAACAGAGGGTCCCGGAATATCATCAATACTTAGTTTCATAACACAATACGGTAACAAAACAAACAACCAAGAATTAATATAACTTCTCAGTTGCAGTGTGCAACCCGGTCCACATATATATTATCAATATTATTACAACGTACAATCCGATTCCATATATAATTAATATTGTTACAGTGTGCAACCTGATCCCTAATATACTATCAATATCATTATGGCGTGCATTCTGATCCCAAATATAATATCAATACCATTACGACGTGCAACCCGGTCACATATATACATATTATAACTAACAAATAAGTGAAGAAATAAGACGAGTGCAAGAATCTATCTAACAACATATAAAAGCATAGAGCAAGTAAAGGTGGACATAAATAAAGGAACGAATACATTGGAAGCATATAAGAAATAGAAACATGGAACAAGTGAAAGCATGTATTGTACAAGTAAAGACATGTAGCAATTAAAGTATGCAGCAAGTAGTACCAAGGAATAAATAGCATGATGTAATCGAAGACAAATAATTAAGTAACCCATCCCGCATGCTTAAACCTATGACAATGCATATATATTTGTTACCTTGCATATACACCGTTCTCATACATAAATAAAGAAGCAAATAGACCAATCAAGTCTTAATTCTCTCAAGTCAAAGTTAACCATGACACTTACCTCTTTTCGAAACAAATTCAACAATCAACCATTTCTTTTCCTTTAGAACAAGCCTCCAAACCAACAAAATCTAGTCAAATATCATTCAAACAATCCAAAATAAGATTTAAAAACTATCCACGAATGAAAAAGGTTCAATCTTTAACTAAATTGAAAAGGTCAACAAAAGTCAACCCAAGCCCATGTAGTTGTCACGATCCGGAATTCCCACCCTCGGGACCGTGATGGCACCTAACATTTCATTTTCTAGGCAAGCCAACGTAGATATAGTTATTAATCATTTTTAATAATTTTCAAGTTAAATGACAATAAAGAAACTGGATAATCCGAAATAAGATAATAAACTAATACGTAATAAAATTCAAATACAAATCCTCGAAATGGTTTCATGAATACACGAGCGTCTAGAATACTACAGATAAAAGTCTGAAATGAAAATAACTGTCTGAATCAAAATAAACAACTAAAATGAAGTAGAAAGGGACTTCAAGGCTGCAGGCGCCATGCAGCAGTACCTCAAGTCTCCTTTGACAGCTGGATCTGAGCAAGTCTACTGAATGCCAATGGGACCAACTCTGGTATCTGCACAAGAAGTGAAGAGTGTAGTATGAATACAACTAAACCCATGCACTCTATAAGTTTCAATCCTAACCTCGACAAAGTAGTGACGAGGCTAAGGCGGGTCACTTACATTAACCTGTACACAATAATAATAATAATAATAATAATAATAATAATAATAATAATAATAATAATAATAATAATAATAATAATAATAATAATAATAATAACAACAATAATAATAACAATAATAACAATAATAACAATAATAATAACAATAAGAATAACAATAATAATAACAATAATAATAACAATAACAATAACAATAACAATAACAATAACAATAACAATAACAATAACAATAACAATAACAATAACAATAACAATAACAATAAGAATAACAATAATAATAACAATAAGAATAACAATAAGAATAACAATAATAATAACAATAAGAATAACAATAACAATAACAATAATAATAACAATAACAATAACAATAACAATAACAATAATAATAATAATAATAATAAT
>MDKI01225496.1:0-108028 GCA_005239505.1 Nicotiana paniculata
ATGACAATTTTCAAACCATTACCGGACTTATTCAAACAAATGGGGATATTTCTCTTTCATTTTTTTTCCCGCTTCCCACGTGGCTTCTTCGACTTGTCGACTTTGCCATAACACTTTAACAGAAGCAATCTCTTTGTTCCTCAATTTACGAACTTGCCTATCAAGAATAGCAACCGGAACCTCTTCATATGACAAACCTTCATTAATTTCAACCGTCTCAACCGGCACAATGGCGGATGGATCTCCAACTACCTTCTTCAACATGGACACATGAAACACCGGGTGTACTAATGACATCTCAGGGGGCAATTCCAGCCTATAAGCCAGCTGTCGTATCCTTTGAGCAATCCTATATGGCCAGACATACCTTGGGATTAATTTCCCTTTCTTCCCAAATTGCATCACTCCTTTCATGGGAGACACCTTCAAGAATACCGAATCATCTACTTGAAACTCTAAATCTCTTCGACGAATGTCAGCATAGGATTTCTGACGACTCTGAGCAGTTTTCATCCTCTCCTGAATCACTTTAACTTTTCCCATAGCTTGGTGCACAAGATCCAGTCCTAGCAGTTCCGCCTCGCCAACCTTGAACAATCCAATCGGAGACCTACACTTCCTTTCATACAATGCCTCAAATGGGGCCATCTGAATAATATCATGAAATTTGTTATTATAAGAAAATTCTATAAGCGGCAAGTGATCATTCCAGCTACCCTTGGTATTTCCATGAGTTGCGTCAACCTACCGGGCCTCTGATGCTCAGCCTTCACTTGCTGACAATTCGGACACCTAGCCACAAAGTCCGCCACACCCCTCTTCATACCATTCCACCAATAAATCTCTTTGAGATCATGATACATCTTCGTAGGACCTGGGTGTACTGAATACCTGGAATTGTGATCCTCTGCCATTACCCTTTCCCGAAGATCAACTACGTCCAGAAAACATAGCCTCTCTTGGCACCGCAAAACACCGTCATCATTTCCGAGCAAAAATGCCGAGGTCTTGTGATTCAGGATTGCCAGTCTCAACTGTACCAATGCTGGATCTCTGAATTGCTTTTCCTTGACTTCCGTTACAAGCAAAGACTCCGCTTCGTTACGCACCACGACATTCCCTTCATGTGAGGCTAAAAGACATACCCCCAGACTGGCCAACTGATAAACCTCCCAAGCCAAAAGCCTCTGACCTGCTTCCAAATGAGCCAAGCTACCCATGGATTTCTGACTAAGGGCGTCGGCTACCACATTCGCCTTTTCTGGATGGTACAAGATATTCATATCATAGTCCTTGAGAAATTCTAACCACCTCCGCTACCTTAAGTTCAACTCCTTTTGTTTGAATAAATACTGAAGACTCTTGTGGTCTATGAACACGTCCATATGGAACCCATAAAGATAATGCCGCCAGATCTTCAATGCAAACACAACCGCCGCGAGCTCCAAATCATGCGTCGGGTAATTCTTCTCGTGATTCTTGAGCTGTCTTGAAGCATACGCTTTTACCTTACCACATTACATCAACACACATCCCAAACCAACCCTTGAAGCATCACAATACACCAAAAACCCTTCTGAACTTTTTGGCAAGGTCAACGCTGGCGGCGAAGTCAATCTTGATTTCAATTCTTGAAAACTCGTTTCACAAGCATCAGACCACTGAAACTTGACCGCTTTCTGCATCAGCTTAGTCAATGGGGAGGCGAGGGTAGAGAATCCCTCCACGAAACCGATAATATCCAGCCAAATCCAAGAAACTGCGAATCTCTATCGGGGTCATTGGTCTAGGCCAATCCTTTACCGCTGTAATCTTTTGGGGATCAACCCGAATCCCTTCCCTGGAAACAACATGGCCCAAAAAGGTGACTGATTCTAGCCAAAATTCACATTTTGAAAACTTTGCATACAACTGGTGCTGATGAAGAGTCTGCAGAACTACCCTGAGGTGAGTAGCATGATCTTCCTGACTTCGCGAATAAACAAGGATATCGTCAATGAAGACAATCACAAAAGGAGTCAAGAAATGATTTGAAAACCCGATTCATAAGATCCATAAAAGCAGCTGGGGCATTGGTTAGCCCAAAATACATTACCAAAAATTCAAAGTGCCCATATCGAGTCCTGGAGGCAGTCTTAGGAATATCCTACTCCCTGATCTTTAACTGGTGATACCCGGACCGCAAATCAATCTTTGAGAAGAACTTAGCACCTTGCAAGTAGTCGAACAAATCATCTATCAGAAGCAATGGTTATTTGTTTTTGATGGTGACCTTGTTGAGCTACCGATAGTCAATACACATCCGAAGCGATCCGTCTTTATTTATAACAAAAAAAACCGGTGCGCCCCAAGGAGACACACTTGGCTGTATGAAACCCTTTTCTAATAGATCTTTCAATTGCTATTTTAACTCTCTCAATTCTGCTGGTGCCATTCGGTAAGGTGGAACAAATATGGGCTACGTATCTGGCAATACATCAATCTCGAAATCGATCTCTCTATCTGGAGGAATCCCAGGAAGCTCGTCCGAAAATACTTCAAGAAATTCATTCACAACAGGCATAGATACGGGAGAAGGCACCTCAGAAGTGGTGTTCATAACCCGGACCAAATGGTAGATGCACCATTTTCTGATAATATTTGAGGCTTTAAGGTAGGAAATAAGCCTACCTCTTGGCACAACATTATTCCCTCCCAGTCGATAAGTGATTCATTAGGAAACTCAAGCGTCATAATCCTGGTTCCGCGGTCGAGTTTAGCAAAGCGCGAATAGATCCAATCCATCCCCATAATTACATCAAAGTATACCATTTCTAACTCAATAAGATCGGCCATGGTATCCCGACTACGCATCGTGACAACACAATTCCTATAGACTCGCACGACCGTAATAGAATCATCAACCGGAGTCGACACAGAGAACGACTCGTGAAGCTGTTCGGGTTCTATCCCAAAACTTGAAGAAATAAATGGAGTAACATATGACAAAGAAGACCCGGGATCAATAAGAGCATAAACATCATGTGGCTGAACAGTCAGAATACCTGTGACAACATCTGGGGAAGTCTCCGCACTATGGCGACCACTCAAAGCATAGAACCGACTGGGTCCCCCTCGACCCTGTGCTCCACCCCTAGCTGCACCCCGCCCTGCTGGAACTGGAGGGCGTGCTGAAGATGTAGCAGCTGAAGAACTGGATGGGTGAGCAGTGCCCCTACCCGTTCCCTGACGGGGTGCACGACAGTCTCGCTGAACGTGGCCTCTCACTACACACCTATAGCATACTGGTATGTCCAAGTAATAGGGCTCTGAATGAAACCTCCCACACTTAGGGCATGGGGCCCTCCGCTGCTGCTGGAACCTCTCACCAGAATGACCCTACTGATGGAACCTCCTGCTGTCTGAACCTGGTCCAACGCGACCTCCCTGCTGATAACTGTGCCCTGGTGGCGGCGCACTGGCTGAAGACTGAGCATAGGACTGAGATGGACCTGATGAACCTCTCCCAAGGACTGATCTCCCTCCTCCAAATGAACTCCCAAGGTTGCCCGCTGACCGGGCCCTACTACTACTCTCCCTCTCCATTCTTATCTTTAATTCCGAGCCTCCATAGCCTGGGAAAATCCAACAATCTTCCCGTAGTTCATATTTGAATGCAGAGCAGCTGTAGCAGCTTCATTAATAACCAGGGGAACAAGGCGCTTAACAAACCGATGAACTCTAGGACAAGCACACGAACTCCATATGATACTCCCACACACTCATGTTACCCTGCTTGAGGGCCTCAAACTCCATAAAGGCATCCACAAACTCCTCCCACCTCGCCGGAGGGCTTCCCTCTCCACGGGAACTCTCTCACATTTCAAACCAAGAATATGACACTCCCTTCAGACGATAGGAATCCAACTCAACCCCCTCTGTATCAGTATCCCTCATAACTCGGAGGGTCTTGCACATCTCATCAATGAACTCCTGAGGATCAACTTTTAGGTCGGTGCTTGTGAACTCTGGAGGGGCTAGCCGCAGAAACTGGTTGACCCTGGAACCTGAAGAATTCCCGTGCTCCCTAGCGGATGCAGGGGAAACACTTGATCTTTGGGCCTGGGAGGCCACTAGCTGGGTCAACATTTGAATAGCTCCCTGAGGTCCTCATCAGAAATACCGGGACCGAAAGCTGGGACTGAGGAAGGATCAGGAACATCAGTGGGAGGGATTTCAGCACCCCCCGCTGGAGTAGGAACATGAATAGTCTGTCCTGGAGTGGAGGAGTCAGGCTGGTTTGTGACTGGGGTATCATTCACACCCGAACCACCAGCTGAAGAATTTGTGGCCAGTCCTAGGGTGGCATGGGCCTCTGGGCAGAGTTGAGCTCTCTTATTGGGTGCCAGTTACTGAAAATTGGGACAATGCATGAGTTAGATAAAGATGTTCTCACCTTCCACTTCATCGCACGATGCAGAGTAACAATGAAAGGGTATTTTCCTAAATTTCCATGCAACCCCCTAATTATAGATGTGGTCGACAACACACCGATAAGAAGGGCTCTACTAGACACGGCTCCGAGACATCCTAGGTCACTTAAAAAAACCTTAGGCTTTGATACCAAGTTTGTCATGCCCCAAAACCGAGGGACGAGACCGGCGCCTAACCGGATGATCCTGGTCAAGCGGACCTGGACTGTCCTTCCTACCCAACGCATTACCCCGTGATTATAATATACAAATTTATAAATGAAATAGTAAATGGAGTCGAAGTATGAATTTACAACATAAGTCCATTTTCCTCTTTTAAAGCTTCAACATTTGATAATCCCAAAATATACAAACTAAGCACAACATTTTCGACACGGAACCACGATTACGAATAATTACAACTACTACCCAAAATACATACAACCCACAAAGTGTCTACGAAGCCTCTAAGAGTAATAGGAGTTTACATAGACTTGCCAGTAACAAGGCCCCGACTATACCTTTTACAACATAAGGAAAAAAGAATGATATGGTCCACACACGGCACCGAGAGGAAATGGGGCTCACCAGAACTGCTGAAGAGATGAAGAGGAGGCACCACTAACGGCAGACCGAGCTACCTGCTATAGAACCACCTACATCCATTTAAAAGATGTAGCGCCCCCGGCAAAAGGGACGTTAGTACCATTGAATAGTACTAGCATGTATAGACAAACTTTACTCTATATAAAATCAAGCAATACACATATAAGAGGCAGTTAAAGAAACCCAAACAAATATTGCACAGGGATACAGAGAATCACAAATGAGGTTTTCAAATTTTCTTATTTCATTTGTTCCCTTATTGCAGCGCAACCCGATCCCACCTCACAATCACATTACACCCTTATTACTTCTGTTGCGGCGCGCAACCCGATCCCATCTCACAATCACATTCCACCCTTATTTCTTTTGTTGCGGCGCGCAACCCGATCCCACCTTACAATTCTGTTGCGGCGTGCAACCCGATCCCACCTTACAATTATATTTGATAGCAACAATAACCAACAATTACATCGCAGGGATTTTCATCATCAAGAACATAAGTTCACATCAACCAACAACTATATGAAGTCAAGGCACAATAATACTTACCAAACAGTAATTTCATGTATGGGGTTACCATCACTATTTAACTCAATTAAATCAATCCACAGTTTCTTTTCATCATTTGCCACGCTCGGCCCTTAGCAATTAGATACATTCCCACATTAGGGTACGTTCACATTCTTTCATTTAGTAGCACATACTGCTATATCGATATATTTGAACTTTTGACGAACCTTACACATGATAGGATAACCACACAGAATCACCCTTCATAATCTCAATTAGCATGGTAATCGACTTAAGAGAATCAGAGAATGAACGCGTACACCTCGACACAGCAGGACAATAGATTCACATATGCTCAAGAAATAATTTCATATCGTGTGCTCGGACACCAACAAGGTAACTCTACAAAGATTAAAGTTAGCCATACATACCTTGAATCGGAATTCCCTTTTAATTTTCTACCACAATTCACCTGACCTTATAGAACCTTCAATCTCGTTCACAATGTGGCATAATTGAACTTAGAATTAGGATAATGATCATATCTTGAACTCACTTGAGCATTCTATCAAACACTAGGTGTTCCTTTAGATTAAATGGCCTCTTTTTAGTGAAATATTACTCTAACCCATTTCCTTTTACTAGATTATGACTAGTTGGTTACATGCATGCAAGAATCCTACCCTCATCTTCATGAACTCACCTAACCATGTTTCATATTAACATAATCTGAAAATTAAGGTTGATGGGGTAGAGGCTTATCTCTTGTAGTGAAGTAAATGCTGTCCTACTTGATTAATTCCAGGCCTGAGTAGTGATGGAACAACAAATTTGATGAAGTTGGAACTCTCTCTCTCTAAAACCCACTCTCCCCTCTCTCTAATTTATCAGAAAATAAGCTTAAAATGAAAGGGGTAAGTGTTTTAATGAACTGGGGGTCGGGTATAAAATTAGAATTTTACCAGTCCTGAAGCAGATATGCGGTCAGGAATGCGATCGCATTCCTGATATGCGGTCCGCATTCCTGTCGCATAAATGGTCCTCAAATGGGCCAAAAAAGAAAAGCAGACTACCTAGGTATGCGACCACTATGCGGTCCGCATACCTGTTATGCGATCGCATAACTCCCTCCGCAAAAATCAAGGTGCAAGAATACGACACCTATGAGGCCCGCATTCGCAAAATGCGATCGCATTCTTGGCCGCATAGCTGTCCTCAAAATAAATAGCAAACTCTTCAAGTATGCGACCACTATGCGGTCCGCATACCTGATCTGCGATCGCATACTGGACCGCAGACCTTCGCAAATCTGGAAAATTATATCTTTTAAGTCCCGGGGTACTTTTTTACTCAAAAATGGTCCGTTTTAAGAATTTCTACAGTTATAACAACACGGGGGACCTATTTGGTCTTTATTTTTAGCCATGAAATTTTACGGGTCTTTGCATCTAGATTCTTTTACTACTTTAATTTTTTACAGGCCTCGGTGCTCCACCATGAAAGCTTTCTCTAGTACCACTTGGAGATTAGCCTGCTCGAGTTCAAGCTCAAAGAGTAGGTCTAGAAGAAGGACATGTACAACCTTCTCGGTGAGAAATAGGATGAGGCCCTTAAAGACCTCCATGCCGAGCTAGAAAAAGTTCAAAAGGAGGCCTCGACCCTGAAGTGGGAACATGCCGACCTGGTTGAAAAGGTAAAGATCTTTGAAGCTAAAAATGAGGAGCTAGTCATGGTGGATAACAACACAAATTTGTAGGTAAAACAGAAGATACCTGATCGACCAGCTCCTAGACGAGATAAACAAGGTCTAGCCATGGCTGAAGGGTGGAAGGGCAGGGTGGACCTACTGGCTGCAGAGAAGGAAATTGCGAAGGCGGAGCTGGCATCATTTGAGAACCAACTCCAGGTGGCGAAGGAAAAAGATGATAAGTGGTCTCACCTGAATGATGATCTCCAAGCAAAGCTAAGTTCGACCGTCGCAGAATGGGATACACTCGAAAGGGAATATGAGGCACTAGAGTGAAAATTGGACACAACCTCTGCTGATGCCGAACATATGTCGCCCAGTACAAGGCCGATGTGGGGGCAGCCGAGACCCGCGTGAAGATAAAATATGAGTACGTGAAGCAGCTGTCCTACAGAGAGACCCTCGAAGAGATCCACGCCCAAGGCTTCCACCTATCGGCCTAGATCGAGGAATGCCTAATACTTTTTCTGAGGGTTTTGAGGCAAATGAGCTCTATGAGCCTGGGGGTTCTGAAATCTCTGAGGGTTCCAAGTTCTTCAATGATTCTGGCGATGAGTCCGACCCTATTGAAGACCAGTCGAGGATGCCTTAATACTTTTTCAGTTTTTGTTTTTCCTTATTTATATTAATTTTTTGTTTATTTTGAGGCCGTTTTTATTTGGCCTTTGTAAATATATATATGAAAGTTTCCCTTTCTGGCAACATCATGTCTTTACTTTTTCCAACAATTTTTGCAATTTCAATTCATATAATGTTTTTGATTCCTTAGCATAGAATCAAATGTAGTTATGGGGCATTCATTTTTCGGAGGTCTTAACGCAGCCTGACTTCGATGAAACTTTGTTTGCTCGTCGCTTCAAAACCTCAGTGTGAATGGATGTTTCCAAGATGCTTTAGTATTTTAGATGATGCTTTTGCCGAGGGTAACCTTTTCGCATGTTTTGCGTGTTTCTAAAGACTTTACTTTCTGATTACGAGCTTTGGACGTCTCCGAGCCATTTTTAGTGTGGTCGTAGCCTTTTATATTTGAGTACCGCCTAACAGGTTTGGTGCCTCTGGGATTCGGTAGCCCGGGTCGTCTGAATTTTCTTCGGTCGACAGTCCCCTAGTAGGGGTAGCCCTTGGGCTCGATAGTTCCCGAATAGGGATAGCCTATGGGCTCTAGTGTATGGAGTCGATGAAGTAAAAAGTGCAAACTATCAAAGAAGAACTTTCTTTCATTTCTCAGTGTGCAAGGTACATGATCGGCAGCGCATAAAGACTTGTGTCATGGCTAGAGTTGACTATGTGAGCAGAGTTTTTATGACCGTTTGGCACTTACAATGAATCGTAACCACTTCTTTTTTTCCTTGCTAAAAACCTTATCCGAGGGTGATGGCCCCCAGTATTCGAGGTCAAACTCCTGAGGGCCTGGATACTATTGATAAGAAGTTAACGATCATCGATCCCAGTTCGAAACCAGTCTTCGAATCTAAGTTACCACATTTTACTTTTAGCTCGTTAAAAACCTTGCCAAAAAACCCATTTTGGGACAAAACCGGTCCAAGGGAAAAAGAGTGTAACGCGTGCTTTCAGACCTTATAGTCACATCCGTCCTTGGCCGTTTACCTGCAAGTGTTAGTCTGACTTATAACATGACTAAAGAGTAATTGAGTTCGTACCTTAGCAGTATTACTACTTTAAGTGTGCCACGTTCTAGTTTTTCGGTAATTGTACGTCGTTTCCCTCTTCGAGTTTGTGTGAGCCTTTGCTGGTTATTCCCACAACTCGATATGGTCCTTCCCAGTTCCCTCCCAATTTCCCCTCGTTTGGGTTTATTGTGTGTAATGTTACTTTCCTCAATACCAAGTCCCGCACTTGAAAGTGTCAGAGGCTGGCTCTTCGGTTGTAATACATTTTATTCGCTGCATTTGGACGGCCAACCGCTCCAGGGCGTCCTCCCGCCTTTCATCCAATAGTTCTAGGCTCGTGATCATGGCCTCGCTGTTTGGCTTTTATATTGCATATTGAAACTTGAGGCTTGGTTCCCCCGCCTCAACTGGTATTAAGGCTTCGGCTCTTTAGACCAATGAAAACGGGGTGGCCCTCGTGCTAGATTTTGAACTCGTTCAGTAGCATGGTCTTGTTTGTTGATTTTGCCTACCTGTTCCCACTAGGGTGATAAAGTGTTGATAATATATTCTTAATCTTGTGATCTTCGAAAAATTTTCTTACCTTGCTGCCAATGAATTGTTTTCCATTATCGCAAATGATATCGGTCGATATCCTCACATACTATGTGGTACCCGATGAAGTCAATGACTTCTTTATCCAGACCTTTTTGAATGCTTGAGCCTCGACCTATTAGGAAACATAATCGATCATGAATAGTATGAATTGTGCTTTATCACGGTAGGGGGCCGACAATATCCATTCCCACTTCATAAATGGCCACGGGGACAAAATCGAGTGGAGCATTTCTCCCGGTTGATGGATCATCGAAGCGTGTCTCTAGTAGTTGTCGAATCTCCAAACGAAGTCCTTCGCATCTTTCTCCATATCGATCCAGTAATAACCAGCCCAATTAGTTTTCGAATATCAAGATTCTGCCCCCGAATGGTTCTTGCAAGTACCCTCGTGAACTTCTCTCAGGGAAGATTCGATCTCTCCCGCTCCCAAGCACCTAGCTAGCGGGCCGTCGAAAGTTTTCCTGAATAGTGCCCCTTCGACCAAGCTAAATCCGACAGCCTTGGTACGTAGGGCTCTCGATTCTTTGGGCTCCGAAGGAAATTTTTTGGTCTTCAAGTAATCAATATACATGTTCCTCCAATCCCAAGTTAGACTTGTTGAGTTTACTTCGGCGTGGCCCTTTTCTATTACCTATTTCATGAGTTGCACTGCCGTTCCCGAACTGAATTCATCATCATCAACCGACGACCCCAAGTTAGCCAGAGCATCAGCCTTGCTATTTTGATCTTGGGATACGTGCTGCAAGGTTCTTTCCTTGAATTGATGCAGCATTACCTATAATTTGTCCAAGTAACTTCGCATTCTTTCATATTTTAATTCGCACGTTCCATTGGCTAGGTTTACCATGAGGAGGGAGTCACATTTGGCTTCAATTACCTCGGCCCCAAGGCTTTTGGCAATTTCTAGACCTGATATCATGGCCTCATACTCGACCCCATTGTTAATCAGTTTCACAGTTCGAATAGATTGCCTAATAACATTACCCATATGCGGTTTAAATACAATGCTGAGCCCACACCCCCTCGTATTAAAGGAACCATCCGTAAAATGGGTCCAGATTCTCGAGGTAGTCCCCGAGGTCAACAGTAATTCCCTTTCGAGTTTGGGTATTAAGGCCGGCGTAACGTCGGCCACGAAATCTGCAAAACTCTGAGATTTTATTTTGGTTCGAGGACGATACTCGATATCGTACCTGCTAATTTCAACGACCCATTTTTCCAACGGGCCCGAGATCTCGGGTTTGTGCATGATGTTCCTCAGCAGGTAAGAATTTACGACACATATGGGGTTGCAATAAAAGTACGACTTTAGCTTTCTGGAGGATCTTGGCAAAGAGAGCGCCAATTTTTCCAGGTGAGGGTACCTTGTTCCGGCCTCACCTAGAGTTCTACTAACATAGTAAATAGGAAATTGCGTACCTTCTTCCTCCCAAACTAAAACTCCACTTACTGCCACCTCAAAAACTGCCAAGTAAAGGTAAAATTGTTCGTCCGCTTTTGGAGTGTGTAAGAGGGACGTTATCGATAGATGTCGTTTGATTTCTTCCAAAGCTTGTTAGAATTTTGGGGTCCAGGAAAAGTTATTCTTTTTCATTAACAGTGAGAAGAACCGATGGCTTTTTTCCGAGGACCTCAATATCAACCGGCCTAGGGCCGCTATACGGCCGGTCAGCCTTTGAACGACCTCAATGTTATCCACCATGGGGATGTCCTCTATGGCTTTGATTTATATGGGATTGATCTCGATCCCTCGTTGGACACCATGGACCCGAGGAATTTTCCCGATCCGACCCCGAATGCGCACTTCTCTAGGTTCAGCTTCATATAATATTATTTTAGTATTTTGAAGGTTTCCTGCAATGTTTCTAATGGTCCTCTGCTTATAGGGACTTGACTAGCATGTCTGAAAAATAAACATTCATTGGTTTTCCTATCTGTTCTTCGAATATCTGGTTTACTAGGCGTTGATAGGTGGCACCGACGTTCTTTATTCCGCAAGGCATTACATCATAATAGTAGGTGCCAAATATAGTGATAAAAGAAGTCTTTTCTTGATTAGTCCGGGTCCATCAGAATTTGGTTGTACCCGAAATAGGCATCGAGAAAGCTGATTATCTCATGCCCGACCGTCGCGTTGATCATCCGATCGATGTTAGGCAAAGGAAAAGAATCCTTAGGGCATGCCTTGTTTAGATCATTATAATCTAGACACATTCTTAGCTTATTTTCTTTTTTAGGTTCTACCACTATGTTAGCTAACTAGTCCGGGTATTTAACTTCCTGAATGGACCCTATTTTAAGGAGTTTAAATACCTCGTCCTTGATGAATGCATGCTTGACCTCGGACTGTGATCTCATCTTTAGTCTAACCGGATGGAATTTCGGGTCCAAACTTAGCTTATGAGTGGTTACTTCCGAGGGGATCCCTGTCATGTCAAGATGGGACAAAGCGAAATAGTCTATGTTAACTTTAAGAAATCAATGAGTTTTTTCCTAAGCTCAGGAGTTATCCCCGTGCCTAGGTATACGTTTCGATTTGGTAGGTGTTCGATCAATATGAGTTGCTCCAACTCCTCGACCGTTGATTTGGTGTCATCGGTGTCATTAGGAGCTATGAACGATCTAGTAACTCCATAATCATCCTCCTCGTATACTTCTCGCTCCTCTGATTCAGTCAGGATCAGCATCAGTGATTGCTATTTAATTTCTTCCTTTTTGGTCGGCTTCATGTTCCTTGATGTCAAAACCGTGGACACCTGGATTACCTCATCGACTGCGAGAATTTCCTTTGTGGGTGGCTGCTCTCCGTAAACCTTCTTGACTCCTCCCGGCGTAGGGAACTTCAGTGCCTGATGGAAGGTTGAGGGTACCTCCCTCATGTTGTGAACCTAGTGCCTTCCAAATAGGGCGTTCTACCTTATATCCCCTTCGGTCACGTAGAATTTTGTCTCTTGGTTCGTCACGGTGGTGTTCACTGGCGGGGTTATTTGCCCTTTAGTGGTTTCGCATGGCATGTTAAATTCGTTCAGCACCCAGACCGTTGTCACTATTTGGTCCTATAATCCCAATTGTTCTACGTCCCTCGATCTGATGATGTTAGCCGAGCTACCTGTATCAATCAACACACGTTTAACTCGAGATTTATTGATAAGTTCGGATACTATCAGTACATTGTTGTGTGATTGCATAATGCCCTCAGTATCCTCGTCGCTGAACGAAATGATTTCCTCTGGAACATAATCTCATATGCGGTTTCCCTTGTGATCGATACTTCAATGTGTTTTATCATTGGCCCTTAGGGAATATTGTTGGTTCCCCAAGTACGTGAGTATATGTGGTCGTCAAGTAATAAAGTGACTCTAAAGTCAAATGTCGAACCCACAAAGACTTAGAGTAATAGTTAACTAAGAAAACTAAAATCAATTAACTGTCCAAGCTAATTAAAAAATGTTTTTTATCTACCAGACTACTTTTGCAGATATTGAACAAAAAATAGCTAATTATCAGGGACGCAAGTGTGTGTTTTGGATTTTACTCAGAGGAGATGAAGATTCCAGGGTTGTGGTCGGTTTATCAATCCTATTAAGTGTCGAGCCCCTTTTTCATGCCAAATCGGATTTCAACACGTGACAACTCTTTTAAGGAAGAGTGTTAAAAGAGAGAGTCACCACCTAATGGATTTGAGGTGCGTTAGGGCACCTATTTGCAAATAACTCTAGTTTAACCAGTTTGCGTCACCAAATATCGGGTAAGGGGTCAAATTACCTCGAGGATAAGGTGTTAGTCATTCCTCGAGGTCCACAACCGTGGGTCGCGGCCGAACTTAATTTAAATGAATTAATCCAAATAAAGAGAAAAGACAAGAAGTTGGGTAAATAAATAATTAATTTTAAGAAAAGATTGGGGGGGGGGGGGTCCTAAGTTTTTTAGCCTAAAGGATCACCCCGTGCAACATAAATAATACTTCGTAACTCCCTCGAGATGGGGTGTTACTCGTATTATTCAGCGGGAACAGACGATCATGTTCTGCTACCCGATTATACTATCTTTAAGTTGTTACCTAAAGCGCACTAATTGATTCTAAGTGGTACCTTATGCGTGCACTACGCGTCCCATGCCTACGGTCCAGGAGGCGTTTGGACCTCTATTTTAGATGGTTCTAAACTTAACTTAGGTCACTCAAAAATGATAAAAACAAGGCGACATACAAAACAAGTTGGTCTTTCATGTAAAAGCAAATAAGGGCTCAAGTTAGCCTCCACACTTAGGCAAAAAATGCACGCAAACAAATTTGGCATTTGACAGTTTCAACAATTAAAGTCGCTAGGCCCTATATACATGATTTATATGTGATTCTGGATTTTGATCATGCAGGCAGTTATCCTAAGCACAATTTCTAAGTGACCGCAGAGTTGCTTATTGATTTAAAGTTATAAGCGGTTAAACTTATAGGCATACTATGGAGGTGATTTATGTAGTATTTGGCTTTGATAAACATGAGAGATATTCAGAATTACTCAGTTTGATCATATATGCATGCTTTCTAATAATGTTCAACAACATAGTGTTAAAAGCGCAATTTGAGCACTTAAACGCAGGTGGGGATTACCTTATAAACATTATTTCTATCTTTGATGATTGAAACTGGTTTTAGTTCCAATAGGCATGTTTCCTAAGTGAGCAACTATGACAACAACATATCAAACAACATATCAACCAATTAAAATCGTATAGGCATGATTTCTAAAATGAAGATTTGTAGAAAATAAATTAACATGGCCCTATGATCATAATGTCTAACGAATATTCTATAATGCAATTTGAACATTGGTCACTTTATTTCCTGTAGGCAGTTTATCTAACAGACAGAGTGGCAGAACATATTTGAGCAAGGTAAACACCTATAGGCAGGATTTCTAACACACACGATAGGAGAACATATTTGAGCAAGGTAAACACCTATAGGTAGGTTATCTAACATACACATGAGCAAAATATATTTGAGAAAATAAACACCTATAGGCAGGATTTCTACCCCTTTCATACAAATGTTAAAATAAACCCACTTTCCCAATTTGTACTAACACCCCAATTGTTATTATAACATTATTACAGAACCAATGAATGGAATGAATGACAGAGTGAAAAAATAGATATAGTGAGCCTACAGAAGGCCCAAAGTATACACAGCTTGGCCGGGCCTTCATTTTCATGTCCATACAGTTTCACAACAGCCTAGAACCAATCTCCATTCTACACATAACAGACCACATCCAGCAACCATAGTTTGAACAAAAGTTCCAGAAGTATAACCATTTACACCAATCAACAGGTTTATCCAGTAGGTGAGAAAAGAGGCAGAGTTTGAGCAATTAGGGAAAAGTGGCAGAGAAACCTAGACCCTAGTGTGTCAGAGTTCCCAAGGGTTTCAAGAACCCAGGGCAGTGCTCACACTAAGGAGGTTGACAGAGGAGACTTAGAGAAGGGCTTTGGCTTTCAGCCAGCCCCAGAATTAAAGAAGAAACAACCAATGAAAAATAGTAGTAGGATAGTAGGTTTTAAAAACATGTTCTAGCTTGTAAGATATTCACATAATGAATTCCAAAGAAAAACAATTTAACACACTGGACAGGGTGGCCTATGACAAGGAACAAGGAGCCTGGATGGCAAGTTAACATGTCATGGTATTAGGCTATCGAAACCAAACAATGCAACTGAATTAGGACTAAAGGGGTCAGATCATGCTAACCTAGGTTTAAACAGTATTACAAAAACATGTTTATGTATCATTGAGGGCATTAAATCAAAGGATACTAGCTTTAAAAGATTACAAGTCATTAAGGGTATAGGTTGGACATAGCATAAGTTCATAGGGTGATAACCATAGTCATAGGAGCATACAACATTCAGATTAAAGGTATATTAAGCAAGTTAGGGCATACTAATAATACCAATTGGTTGTTAGAAGTTCAGAATTAGGAAGGGAACATGGATCAAACCATATAGTCAAATAAATCATTCCAGTCATCATAAGTTAAACTAAGCATGCTTCATTATGTCTAAATTAATTAGGCTAAGTGCAGAACATCATTAAGCTATTAAGAAGAATTAGGCAGAAAAGAGTCCAAGAGATGCATTAAATCATGCAGTTTCAGAGAACATGCTTAACATAATAGAGTAAACATTACAAAGGTTTAGAAACTAACCAGTGATTATTCGAGAAACAAGAAAAGATTGCAGTAAGAGACCTAGAATCCTGAATGTGCCAAGTTCCAAGAGTTTTGAGAACCCAGACAATGCTTACACACAAGGGAGGTCAAGAAGAGTAGAAATCTGGTAGCCTTGGCCTTCAGTCGGCCAAGAGCCAAACAAAATAGAATAGTGAACAAATATAGAGTAGAAAAACTTCAGTTTTGGAAAAATAGTGATTTCAAAGGTTCATTCACAAAAGGGAAGGGGAATCAGTTTATATAGTAGTAGAACAAGCACATAAATAAGGAAATATAAACAATCAGACCGTGAAAAGAATGAAACATATAAATCAATCAAAAATCAAAATAGGAGAGTAAGCTGGTAAACCCTAATTTTAGGAAAAAAAAAATTAAAAAACAAAGTAGCACAAAATCAATAGAGACATAAATAGTACTAAAATCAGAGAATCGAACTAATTAAGAAAAATCTGAAAACCCTAATTTTAAGGTAAGACAAATATCGACATAAATAAAATAAAAACAAGACATAGTAGAATATCGGGTGAATATGGACATAATAATACCAAATATCAGAGAATTGAGCCTAATTTGGTTCGATTAAAAGAGATATGAAAACCCTAATTTAGTGTAAGTAAGAATCAACAAAAGATATAGAGATATTCGTAGTCACAATAGAGCACATGGCGAATATAGACAGAATAATCAGAAAAGTCAAGGATCTACACCAATTTCGGTCCGGTTCTTATAAAATCTTCTTTCCATGTTTAGGCAAGCAGTATAGAAAAGGATCCAATACCAAAGAGAGGTAATATATGGCATAGGGTAGCCATAGAATCCTATATCGTGTGGGATTGGGAGAGATTTTAGGGGGAGGCGGCGGCTAGGGTTATTAGGAGGGGGAAGGGAGGTGGGATTTGAGGGAGGTGGATGGTAGGAAGTGATTAGGGTTAGGGGGTTTGGGTGGTAATTAAAAAGGAGGGTGTAATACAGACCGTTGATCTCAGAGATCAACTGTCATGATTTAAAAAGGGTCTTAGGTCGGGTGGTTAAACGGGTTGCGACCGGGTTTAGGGGTTGGGTTAATTGATTTGGGATGGGGGTTATTTGGGCTAGTGTGTTAGATTTGGACCAGCAATTGGTCCGAAAATGGATAGGTTTTTTTAGGCTAGTTTTTAAATACCCAATAATTAATAAAAAAATATAAGTAATTGATAAATAGCAAAAATATCATTTGTAAACTAAAATGATTAAAAATAAATACTTAGCATTATAAAAATATAAAAAGTCATTTCCTGCATAAATAATGTAATTATACATGCATATGGGCTATTATTGCAAAAATATGCAATTAGCCCCAAAATGCAAATGTAATTATAAAAATGCACTGAAAAAATATTTAAAACATCATGTTGGTGTAAATAATAAGTTTGGATGATTAAGTTATCACCAAATAATTTGAAGGATAATTACTGGATATTTATATAATAAAAATACAGAAATAAATCGATTTAAAGCCTTTAAAAATTATGAAAAATACTTGTATATGCTTATAAACTAAATGATGATGCATATATACTATTTTCAAAGTATATATGTTGATATTTAAAATATGAGAAAAAGCTGGGTATCAATAGCGACCCCTCTTTACCCGGGAATGATGAAAGAGTTGTCGGGTAAAGAAATGATGAACGATTCTGAGTTTCCTACATATTCCTGGTTTTACGGGAACCATGCCGCGTGTAGTTCTGGATCCAATGGTGGAATAAATCTATTCTTCTAGATAAAACGATATCGGAATTGTGAATGGATGTACCTTGGAATGGTTATGGATATTTGAATGGTTATCAGGTGGGAATAAGTAATGGACGTTGGTCGGTTACATTTGAAATAATTTATGGATATGAACATAGAACAAAAACCGGAGCGAAGATTGCTCCCGTTAGGAGAACAGTTACTTTCTGGATTACTTACAAACCTTAAAACACAATGCATGCAAGTATATATGGATTATTGCGAGAATTTAAACATGAGGCAAATTCCCTTTGGACCATGAAAGCTATCTTTAGACGATGGGGATGATGTACTTAGACCATGATGTCCAGGTCCATGAACTGTGTGATAAGGGATTCACAGGACGTGAAATGGTGTTCTCGGGCCATGAAAATGGTGCCTCTAAACCATGACGCCTTTGAATAATGATGTGCAATATTGATAGATCCTCAGGGCATGGCATGGTGTCTTCCGTCTATGAGGATAATGCCTTCGGACTATGACGCCTTTGGACAAGATGGCGATATTCACCCCATGAATTGCAAAGACATGATGCTTGGTTATGCGAAGAGAAACAAGACAGGGCTTAGTCTCGTGTAAGATTGGGGGAAGATATTAGCCCCGAGAAAAGTAGAAAATAGTTCTAGATTTCAAGTAGCATAGCGTTTGGGGTTATGCACGGAGAGACAATGCTTAGCCTCATGCAATTGCGGAGGCAGGGCTTGGCCTCGTGCAAGGATGGATACAATGCTTAGTCTCATGTAGGGGAAGGAAGTGATTATCCTTATGCAATTAATGAGGTAGGGATTCTCCTCATCCAAGAATGGAGACAATTCTTAGTATCATGCAAGGGAAGACAGTGCTTAGGCTTATGCAATTAGGGAGGCAGGGCTTAACGTCATGCAAAATGGAGACAATGGGAAGGCACTGATTAGCCTTATGCAATTAAGGAGGAAAGGCTTAGCCTCATGCAAGAATGGAGACAATGCTTAGTCTTATGCAGGGGAGGCAGTGCTTAGCCTTATGCAGATGGAGGCAGTGCTTAGCCTTATGCAATTAAGGAGGCAGGGCATAGCCTCATGCAAAATGGAGACAATGGGAAGGCAGTGCTTAGCCTTATGTAATTAAGGAGGCAGGGCTTAGCCTCATGCAATAATGGAGAATATTCTTAGTCGCATAAGGGGACGACAATGATTAGCCTTATGCTATTAAGGAGGAAGAGCTTAGCTTCATGCAAAATGGAGACAATGCTTAGTCTCATGCAGGGGAAGGCAGGGGTTAGCCACATGCAAAATGGAGAAAATAGGAAGGCAATGCTTAGCCTTATGAAATGGAGGCAGGGCTTAGCCTCATGCAAGAATGGAGACAATGCTTAGTCTCATGTAGGGGAGGGCAGTGCTTAGCCTTATTCAATTAAGGAGACAGAGCTTAGCCTCATGCAATAATGGAGACAATGCTTAGTCTCATGCTGGGGAAGGCAGTTGTCACGACCCGATTTCCCCTCCGAAGGCATCATGATGACACCTAGTCTCTATGACTAGGTAAGCCTAATTGCATAAACACATATTAAATAGAAGCAATAAAATAAAGACGAAATAAGTGAGTCTACAATGAAACATCGCCACTTGGCGTATACACAATACAACTTTCCCAAAACCTAGAATATCACTTTAGTCACAAGATCTGTCTCCAAATAGCTCTATACAACGTAAGGGAATTTACATGAAAAATCTATCCAAGTCTGGAGTGGAAGGTGACTCGAAGGACTCTGCGGACGTGGCAGAATAACCTTTCGGTCTCCTAGAAGCTGCTGCTCGGACCCTTAGCTACGAAACTGAGCGCTGGTACCTGGATCTGCACACGAAAAACATATGCAGAAAAGGGTATGAGTACACCACAAATGGTACCCAGTAAGTGGCAAGCCTAACCCTAGTCGAGTAGTGACGAGGTCAGGTTAAGGCTCTACTGGATTTTTATAGTAAAACAGTATAAAATGTGAACAGAGAGATATAATAAGCTAAGGCAAATCAGTAGGAACAATAAGCTAAAAGAAAATAATAATAGGGAGCCCTCGGTTCAGCACATCATATATCACAGTAACAAGTATGCAATGCAGTATAGGGGGAAATCTCCCGGAATCTCGTTCGTAGTCCCAATTTAAATATGCAATGCAGTACAGGGGGAAAGCTCCTGGAATCTCGTTCGTAGTCCCAATTTAAGTACGCTATGCAGTACAGGGGGAAAGCTCCCACAATCTCGTCCTTAGTCCCAATTTAAGTATGCAATGCTGTACAGGGGGAAAGCTCCCGGAATCTCGTCCGTAGTCCCAATTTAAATATGCAATGCAGTACAAATACCGAATATATATTTTTTATTTAAAACAGTTCAGCAAAAATCATAGGCAAAAAAATATGGATAAAACTACCTAAACATGGTACACATAGTAATAACTAGGGAAAATTCAAGTAAAACAGGTAGGCATGATATTTCCTAATCTAAACTACATAGTCGATACATGAATCAGTGAAATAGGAGGGAAATGATTTAGGTCATGGAGGGAAAAAGGGAGTTTTAGAAACAATGGCCCATGTACATACTCGTCACCTAACGCACACGGCGCCCAAACAACATAAAACAATATTAAAATAGCCTAGGGGAAGTCCCCAACACAGAGTTAGGCTAGCTACTTACCTCGACTGCGCTTCTCAACTCAAAACCACGCTCTTGCCACGAGTATCTGACTCCGAATGGCCCAAATCTATTCAATTCAATTGCATAATGTAAATATCACTTTAAGGAATCAAAATAGTTAATAAGTTCGAGGCTAATACGCGTAATTAGGAAAATCGCCCAAAAAGTCCCCCGGACCCACGTCTCGAAATCGAGTGAAAATTTCAAATTTAGAACACCCGTTCACTCACGAACTCACTCGAACAAGAATCATCAAAACCCGACGTCAAAATCTTATTAAATCACTCGGATTTTCTAATTGGGGAAACTTCTTCCCACTCGAGCTCCACTAAAAGGCCTGGGGCCGCACCTGCGGTCACTGGACCGCATCAGTGGCTCCGCACCTGCGGAACCCAACCGCACATGCGAGAACTGGTTGACTTGAACAAGTCCGCACCTGCGAGCCCTTCTTCTGCCCCTACGTGTCCGCACCTGTGGAAAATCCATCACAGGTGCGAGACACCAGAACCAACAATGGTTCAACTGTTTCCAAGTTTAAAAAAATCACTCGTTGAGCATCCGAAACATCCCCGAGGCCCCCGGGACCTCAACCAAACTTACCAACCAGTCCTACCACCTTATCCAAACTTAGTCGAACCTACAAAACGCATCACATAACACTAAAATCACCAAGAATATATGGATTCAAGCCTAAGAGCTTGTGAAATTTCCAAAATCTAGAACCGATGCCGAAACACATCAAAACTAGTCCGAATGACCTCAAATTTTACACACAGGTCAAAAATGACACGACGGACCTATAGCAACTCTCGGAATTCCATTCCGAGACCGATATCAAATTTTTTACCTATCGGCCGAAATCACCGAAATTCTAACTTTCGCTAATTCAAGCCTAAATCTACTACAGACCTTGAAAGCACATTCCGGACATGCTCCTAACTCCAAAATCACCCAACGAAACCAACGGAGTCGACGGAATCCCATTCCGGATCTGTCTTCCCACAGTTCCAACTACGGTCCGATTTTCAAAGCTTAAACTCATATATAAGGACTATGTGTTCAAAAACTCTCCGAATTTCACCACTCAACGTTCTGACAAGTCCCAAAAGCAGAAATAAACATGGGGAAAGCAGGTATTAGGGGATTGAGGCGTTAACTCACAAAATGACCTACTAGGTCGTTATATTCTCCCCCTCTTAAGAAAATAGTTCATCCTCGAACGAGTATAGAGACATACCTGAAGCACTGAAAAGATGAGGGTACTGACTACGCATATCCTGCTTGGTCTCCCAAGTCGACTCCTTGACCGGCTGACCCCTCCACTGAACCTTTACTGATGCAATATCCTTTGACCTGAGCTTTCTAACCTGTCTATCTAATATAGCTACTGGCTCATCAGCATATGATAAATCCTTGTCCAACTGGACTGAACTGAAATCTAAAACATGAGTCGCGTCACCGTGATACTTCCGGAGCATAGAGACTTGGAATATCATATGAACTCCTTCTAGGTTGGGAGGTTGGTCTAGCTCATAAGCAACCTCCCCAACACGTCACAGCACCTCAAAAGGTTCAATAAATCTCGGACTAAGCTTACCCTTCTTCTCGAACCTCATGACGCCCTTCATAGGCGATACCCGAAGCAAAAGTCGATCACCAACCATAAATGCCAAATCACGAACCTTCCGATCCGCATAACTCTTCTGCCTGAACTGCACAAAGTCTCTTCTAAATCACCTTCACCTTGTCTAGGGCGTCCTGGACCAAATTTGTACCCAACAATCGGGCCTCGCCCGACTTAAACCATCCCACTGGGGACCAGCACCGTCTACCATACAAAGCCTCATACGGTGCCATATGAATGCTGGACTAGTAGTTGTTATTATAAGCAAACTCTGCAAGTGGCAAGCATCGGTCCCATGACCCTCCGAAATCCATCACACTGGAGCGGAGCATATCCTCAAGAATCTGAATCGTGCGCTCAGACTGCCCGTCCATCTGAGGGTGAAAGGATGTACTTAACTCTACCCTGGTGCCTAGCTCCTGCTGAACGGCTCTCCAGAACCTTGAAGTGAACTGTGTACCTCTGTCTGAAATGATAGATATTGGAATACAGTGGAGGCAAACAATCTACCTGATATAAATCTCCGCCAACCTCTCGGAGGAGTATGTAGTCAACATAGGAATGAAATGGCCTGACTTAGTCAGCCGATCCACAATCACCCAAATAGCATCGAACATCTTCAAAGTCCGAGGAAGTCCAACCATGAAGTCCATGGTGATCCGCTCCGACTTCCACTCTGGAAGCTCAATCTACTGAAGTAACCCTCCCGGTCTCTGATGCTTATATTTGACTTGCTGACAGTTGACACACTTGGCCACAAACTCCACTATATCCTTTTTCATCCTTCTCCACCAATAGTGTTGTCTCAGATCCTGGTACATCTTCGCGCTGCCCGGATGAATGGAATACTGTGAGCTATGGGCCTCCTCAAGAATCAACTCCCGAAGCCTATCCACATTGGGCACACAGATGCGACCCTGCATCCTCATCACACCGTCATCTCCTATAATCACATCCGTGGAGTCACCTCGCCGAACCCTGTCCTGAAGAACCAGAAGGTGGGGGTCATCATACTGACGCTCTCGAATGCGGTCATAAAGAGAAGATCGAGCACCACACAAGCTAAAACCCGACAAGGCTCTGAAAGATTCAACCTCACGAACTGACTAGCTAAGGACTGAATATCTAAGGCTAAGGGCCTCTCAATTGGTGGAAGATATGCCAAACTCCCCAAACTCTCCGTCCGGCGACTCATGGCGTCGGCCACCACATTGGCCTTCCCTGGGTGGTATAATATAGTGATTTCATAGTCCTTTAGCAACTCCAACCATCTCCACTGGAACAAATTGAGGTCCTTCTTCTTGAATATGTGATGAAAACTCCGGTGATCAGCGAAAATCTCACAGGGAACACCATATAAATAATGACGCCATATCTTCATGTCATGAACAATCGCTGCCAACTCGAGATCCTGAACCAGATAGTTCTTCTCATGCACCTTCAACTGTCTGGACGCGTAGGCAATCACCCTACCGTCTTGCATCAACACCACTCCGAGGCCAATCCTCGAGGCATCACAATAGACTATATAGGACCCTGAACCCGAAGGCAATACCAACACCGGAGCTGAAGTAAGGGATGTCTTGAGCTTCTGAAATCTATCCTCACACTCCTCGGTCCACTTGAACGGAGCACCCTTATGAGTCAACCTGGTCATCGGTGCCGTAATGGATGAAAATCCCTTCACAAAATGGCGATAGTACCCAGCCAAACCAAGGAAACTATGGATCTCCGTAGCTGAGGCCGGTCTAGGCCAACTCTACACTTCCTTCACCTTCTTCGGATCTACCTTGATCCCATCCCAAGACACTATGTGGCCCAAGAATGCCACTGAATCAAGCCAGAACTCACATTTTGAGAATTTTGCATACAATCTCTTCTCCCTCAAAGTCTGAAGCACAGTCCTCAAGTGTTGCTCATGATCTTCCCATGATCGGGAGTACACCAGGATGTCATCAATAAACACAATGACGAAGGAATTAATATAAGGCCGGAATACACTGTGCATCAAATGCATAAAAGCTACTGGGCATTGGTTAGCCCAAATGACATAACAAAAAAATCATAGTGGCCATATCTGGTTCTGAAGGCAGTCTTCAGGATATCTGGCTCCCGAATCTTCAATTGATGATAACCAGAACGCAAGTCAATCTTGGATAATACCCTAGAACCCTGTAGCTGGTCGAATAAATCATCAATGCGAGGCAAAGGATACCTGTTCGGTGACCTTCTTCAACTGCCGATAATCAATACACATACGCATAGAACCATCCTTTTTCTTCACAGATAATACTGGAGCACCTCAAGGTGATACACTGGATCTGATGAAACCCTTATTAAACAACCCCTGTAACTGATCCTTCAACTCCTTCAACTCAGGAGGAGCCATACGGTAAGGAGGGATAGAAATGGGTTGAGTTCTCGGCAAAAAATCAATGCAGAAATCAATATCTCTGTTGGGCGGCATACCTGGAAGATCAGCTGGGAATACATTAAGAAGGTCCCTTACAAATGGAACTGACTCAACTAGAGGGGTATAAACACTGAAATCTCTCACATAGGCCAAGTACGCATCAGACCCCTTCTCAATAATCTGCTGAGCCTTAAGAAATGAAATGACACTAAGAGATCTACGATAACATCCAGTCCATTCCCAGGATAACATCGAAATCTACCATGCTGAGTAATAACAAATCATCCCTGGTCTCAAAACCACTAAGAGAAATCAAACACGACCAATATACGCGGTCCAAAACTAGAGAGTCTCCCACATGAGTAGATACATAGACAGGGGAACTCAAAGAATCCCGAGATATCCCCAGATGTGGAGCAAAATAAGAGGACATATGAATACGTAGAGCTTGGATCAAATAACACTGATACATCCCTATGGAAGACAGGGACAATACCTGTGATGACTTGGTCTGAAGCAACATCCTCAGAATGGGCTGGAAGGGCATAGTATCTGGCCTGGCCTCCCCCTCTAGAGCGACCTCTACCTCCCCGACCCCCACCTCGAGCTGGCTGAGGAGGTGGAGTGGCAGCTGGGGCTGGAAGAATAGCCGGAAGACTCAGCGGAGCACGTTGAGGCTGATAAGACTTTGGAGGTGCACCCCCTTTGATCAAGTGACGAGTGTCACCAAACTCAAAACAACCCATCGGAGGACACTGCGGCTGAGACTGAACAGGAGCTAGTGGTGTGGACAAATATTCCTTGATTTCGTCAAAGGCTTTCTGGCAGTCTTCAGTCCAACTGGTTACTGTGTCCTTCTTTAATATTTTGAAAATCGGCTCACATATCACAATCGAATGTGCTATGAAGTGGCTGATATAATTGAGACGTCCCAAGAAACTCATAATCGACGCATACTCTGACTTTCCTGTCCTTTTTCAGAACTGGCACGATGTTAGCCAACTAGGTTAGATATTCAACCACTCTGAGAACCTTAGCTTTGTTTTTCTTGGTGACTTCTTCTTTGATTTTCAAACTCATATCTGGCTTAAATTTATGAGCTTCTGCTTTACTGGCGTACACATTTGGTTGGTAGGTAGTTTATGAGCCACTATATATGTGCTCAAACCAGTTATATCATCATAAGACCATGCGAAAATGTCCTCATATTCTTTCAGGAAATGGGTGTATTCCTCTTTTTTTGATGGTGACAGGTGAATGCTTATGCGAGTTTCTTTGACCTTTTGTAACAACCCCGCCGGTCGTTACATGAGATTATCCCCATTTCCCCCATTTTTGCTTTATCATATGCTGCTTAGCCTATTTATTTTGCATTGGGTCGGTTGATTCAAGTTCAGAGTGGTTGTGGTAAGAACAGAGACACTTAGTCTTTTAAATTAGCTTAATAGTTGAAAAAGTCAGCTGGGAGTTAACTTATTGGTAAACGACCTTAGAATGAGGATTTTATGTCTCCTATAGCTTCGTTAGGTGATTTGGGACTTAAGAGTGGGTTCGGAATGAAGTTTTGATGTCCGGTGTAGAATTAGGCTTGAATTGGCGAAAGTTAGTTTTTGAGATTTCCGGTCAGCAGTGGAAAATAGGCTATCAAGGTCAGAATGGAATTTGGAACAGATTTGTAATGTCATTTTGGATATGTGTGAAAATTTTCAGGTCAATCGGATGTGTTTTGCTTGGTTTCGGCATCATTGGAAAAATTTAGAAGTTTTGAAGTTCTTAGGCTTGAATTTGATGTGTTTTTGGTATTTTTGCGTTGTTTTTAGTGTTTTAAAGGCTCGACTAAGTTCGAATGAGGTTATGGGATGTGTTGGAATGTTTGGTTGGGGCCCCGAGGGGCTCGGGATTGATTTATGGTGGTTAGCAGACGTTTGGACTTAGGAAATTGCAGCAAAATAGCTGTTGGTGTTAATTTAGTGGTGTGGCCGCACTTGCAAATGGGGAGCCGCAGGTGCGAGGATCCTTGAGCAGGTGCGAAAAGAGGCCAGGCTGGAGGAATCTGCAGGTGCGAGGCATGGGCCGCACCTACGAAGCCGCAGGTGCGGAAAAGAACTCGCAGGTGCGAAGTTTGGACTTTTGGTGGGATTTCGTAGGTGCGCACCTGGGACCGCATGTGCGGATTAACTGGACAGAAAGTATAGATAGGTGCCTCCGCAAAATTTTGGCATTTCTTTCATTTTGCATGCGGGATTGAGCTAGTTTTCGAGCAAATTGAAGGAGGGATTCGAAGGTCTTTAGTGGAGGTAAGTTTTCCGGAATATAAAATTATTTCTATGCTATTTTGTGACGGATTAGGCTTTGAATTTATTGTTAAATGGCATAAATTGGGGGTTTAGGGCTTGAGAAATTGAGACTTGTAAATTAAGGAATTTAAGTGTTGTTTGTGGCCGGATTGTGATGCATTTTATATGTGTGGAATCGGGGAGGGATAAGGATTCTTGTGACGCAATTTTTATCGAATTTCAAGACGTGGGCCTGGGGCTCGGGTTTTGCTAATTTCGGGAATTGTGCTTAAAATTGACAGTTTTCGATTGGTTTTTTTTTAGCATATATTGATGATGTTAATCTGGTTTTGGTAAGATTCGGAGGAATCGGGAGCCGATTTGAGGTCCGGTAGAGGTAAGTAATGGTTATAAATCTTGTCCTGACGGTATAAAACCCCAGACTTCATAGTTCTCACTGTTTTTAGAATGGCACACATGTTGGATGACGAGTATGTGGCGCGCACCGATTTTGGATTGGACTTGGTCCTCTCCGCGGCAACTATTGAGTTGCATATTTTACTCTAAATCATATGTTAAATTGTGTTCCAAAACTATTGATACATTTGGGCTATAAGCCATGTTTAGGGTCTCGTGCCGACTTGTTTAGACCCCTTGGGGGATTTTTACTGTTGTTTCCTCACTGTTGATTTATGATTTACACTCAGTCATATTGTGTTTAACTGTTTTCGAAACTCAGCTTTATTTACAATATTTTTGAGATATAAAAATGATGTTTTGGGTCGAGTACCCCATTTTACTGATACGCCCGAGGGGCTTTTAAGAGTTTCTAACTGAGTGAGGCCGAGGGTCTGATTTGTGAGGATATGATACGCCACGAGGTGGCTTGATATTAGCGCTTGGGCTGAAAGAGACCCTCCGGAGTCTGTACACACCCCCAGTGAGCGCCAGGTACCTACTGAGTGCGAGTGCCGAGTGACGAGTGATTGGGAGGCATGTGTGATAGTGAGGTTGCCCGAGGGGCTGATACTGAGTGACTGTGAGGTATGCTGAGTGATGTTTTTTCCGAGGGGCGATTGATGATTCATGTTTTTGTCCGAGGGGCTACTTATGACTTGTTTCATTTTACACTAAATTATTCAGGTGTTTTTATTTCTGAAATTGTTGGAAAACACATTTTTCAAAGGATTTTACTGATGATTTGATTTATGTGTTTCTTACTGCTTAGAATTGATTTATTTTCGTTACTACTGAGTTGGCGTACTCATATTACACCCTGCACCCCTGTGTGCAGATACAGGTGCTAATACCGAGCGTTAGCCATCTATTCCGTGCGGAGTTGGAGTTCGGGACATAGAGGTAGTTGTTCAGTGTCCGTAGCATCTCTGTTTTCCCTTCTTATGTTGTACCTAGTTATTCGTTCAGAGGTTTTTTATTATAATAGTAGACTTTTTGGTATATTTCTTAGATGCTCATGACATGTTGACTCCGAATTTTGGGAATAGTTTAAACTGTATAACTGTTTGTTTTACCTAATGGATTCAGTAATTCTATATACGTTTATGAAATGTTGAAAATGGTTGGGATTTTAGAAAGAAATTGTAAATATGTGATTGTTGGATATCCTAGTTCCACGATAGGCGACATCACGGCCGGTGTAGGATTTGGGGTCGTGACACCTTTTTGGAATCTCCCAAGTTGACTATCTCAGTTTCGTCCAGGTTGGACTTAGGCTTGTTCTCAAAATTCTCCACTTCTCTGACAATTTCCTCAAGTATTATATCCTCTTCTTCTATTTCTTCTGAGTCACTACCCTTATGTTGCATTGTCTCATTACATGTCACAGTAGTTGGTTCATCAAGATAAGAAATAGTAATGCTGTAGAGAGAAAAATGTAAAGGATAATAGTAAATAATAAAATAGCAAACCATTGATAAGTATCAAGATGTCAAACAGAAAGAGATTTTAATGATTCAAACAATCATTTTAATATATATATATATATATATGTTTTAAAAAAAAAGATCATAAGGATTGTTTTCAAAATAAATGACACTAGCAGCCAGGCTACCCTGGAACTCAGCGGGCCCTTGATGATGTGGTAGTCTAGTTCCTGAGAACAACTCCCTTTTCCACTGTCTGGATGACGAGGCATTCCTTCTCCTCCTCCTCCTCAACTACTACACTGCATTCCATGTCCTGATGGAAGGATTGTGGCTCAAATGTGATATCGGTTGCTCGAGAGGGTAATAAGGACCACGCCATGGTGGCGACCAATTCTGATACTCATGCCAAGTGGATTGATATCCCAATCCAAAGGCCGTGCCGTGACGTTTTAATTGTATTGGTTTGGTGATCCCTTGGAGATTCTTGCCGAGACCCATGTCGGGTTCATACCCTGTATGCTTTCTATTTTTCTACTCCACCATTTGTCTTTCTTGATCGCGTTAACTCGCTAAATGCGATCATAAGTCTCTCCCCCTAATTTCCTTCTGTTCTCCACAATCGGAACAATCTGGTTGGTGTAAATAGGGTTACTCCCGTCTCTACCTCCTGATGATTCCATTCAAACTTCACAGCCTGATGTAGAGTAGATGCTACAGCCCCAGCAGCGTGTATCCAAGGTCGTCCAAATAACAGATTTTATGAGGCGGATATGTCGAGCACTCGGAATTAGCCATCAAGCTAAGTTAGGCCCATTTGTAAACAGAGGTTGGTTTCTCCGATCGTGGCCCTTTGAGACCCATCGAATGCTTTTACATTCATAGTTCCTGCTCGTATCTCATGCAAACCTTTATCCAACCTCTTCAAATTAGTCAAGGGGAAGATGTTGAGACTTGAACCCCTATCTATCAAGACCCTAGCAATGAATTTTTCTTCATAATGTACTGTGATATGCAGCGCCCTGTTATGGATCAACCCTTCCGGTGGTAATTCATCTTCATGGAAAGTGATCTTATGGCTTTCCAATACTTGCCCTACCATGTTAGCCATCTCCCCACTGGTAATGTTGTTGGGTACATAAGCCTTGTTCAATACCTCAATTAATGCATTCCTATGTGCTTCAAAATTCTGCAGTAGTGATAGAATGGATATCTGAGCAGGGGTCTTGTTCAGATGGCCAACCACAGAATACTCTATCGCTTGTACCTTTCTCCAAAGATCATCCGGGCCGGTTTCAATGATAGAATGTTTGGAAGCGGCTTATTTACTTGTTCCCCTCAAATGCTCAAGCGTGTAAACCCTACCAGTTATGGTCATACCATATGTTGCGCCAGTTTCTTCCATGTTCCCTTCTCCTTTCCTGCTTGCTTCTACGGTAGAGTCCCAGGGTACAATATTGGGATTAAAGGATGGTGTGGGTGATACTGTTATAGTGAATGGTGTGGTCACTTTTACTTCGAACAGAGCGGGCTCCGTTGAAGGTATTGTTACTTCAACCTCGAATGGAGTTGGTGCGGCTACCTCAACCTTAATCAGTGACTGTATCTGTAACACAATAGGTGTGAGAGTGACTGGAGGTATTTTGGGACCATCCCCTTCTCGAATAAGCCCAATTGACCTTTTCAGGTCCCACTCTTTATCAGATTTTATCACATTTACCCCCTCGCCCCTGTGATCCGGGAGGGGATTATTGTGGACATTAGGTGCAGCCTCCTTTGCTTTTATAACCTTGGTGTCAATAAATGTCTAGATTTTGTCTTTCAGAGTGTGACATTCATCAATAGTGTGAATCTTCATGCCCGAGTGGTAGGAACATGTCTTATTTGGATTGACCCATTAAGAGGAATTTTCCATGGCGACAATAGGAATGGGAGTGACATAACCGGAATCTTTCAATCTACCATACAACTAATCAATGGGTTCGGAAATAGGAGTGTATTGTCTGGGCGGTATACGATCAAAATTTGGCCTGTGTTCATGGTAATTTTGGCGGGCTAGTGGTGAGTGGTAATATGCTGGGTAAGTGTTATAACTATGGTAAGCAGTGGCGGGTTGTTGATATCTGGGAGGTGAAGGCTGATATGTGGGTGGAGATGTTTGGTATGTGAGAGGAGACTTCGGACCTTGGGCTACCATCACTTCCCCTACTTCCTTCTTTTTAGATACACCGCCCGACTGCAAGTCTTTGTACGTAGCTTCTAATGCCTCAAAATTTGTTGCCATCCCTCTTTTGATTCCCTCTTCTATTCTTTCTCCCAATTTGATGATGTCAGAGAATTTATGATTTTCAATAACCATCAACCTCTCAAAATATTTCGGATCCTGGGCTCGGACAAAGAATTTGTTCATTTGTTCTTCTTCCAATGCCGGCCTTACTTTTGCAGCTTCTGATTTCCACCGAGTAGCATACTCGTGGATAGTATATGTTGGCTTCTTTTCAAGATTCTGGATATAGAAGACATCTGGTTCATTCTCTGTATTGAATCTAAACCGATCCATGAAATATAACGCCATGCTTACCTAGTTACTCCACTTCTTTGGATTTTGACCGATGTACCAGGATAGGGCGTCTCTGGTGAGTCTCCTCATGAATAGCTTCATGAGGATTCTTTCATCTTTACCAACCCCTACAAGCTTGTCGCAATACGTTCTCAGATGCACGTTTGGATCACCTGTTCCGTCGAACATTTCAAACTTAGGAGGTTTGTAACCCTATGGCAGTTCTACGTCCGGTTGAATACATAAATCCTCATAGTTCAAAACTTCGATGACTTTACCACCTTCAATACCTTCGACTCAACTTGTTAGCTTCTTAAGTTCTTCCGCCATGTTCTTGATAAGATGGTCTTTTTCGGCAATTTTCGACATTTATGGGGTTTGTTGTGAAATGTGGGGTAAGGTTTCTACGTATATGGGGTTAATTTGGTGGACTCCAGGGATTTGTGTGTAGTGGTGATCATTGGTTGAGTTCTGGAGATCAGGGGTAGGTTTTGGTGTGTTTTGAGGAGTGTGGTAGGTGGTAGTTTTTTGGTACTGGGTTGGATGATGTTGGTGTTGTTGAGGAGTTGTTACTAGTAAAGGATTAGGATTTTGGGGAGGCGTGATGTATTGATGAGGTGCAGGAGGATTTTGTGGGTGTTGGTTTTGTGTGTTATGAGGAGGTGTTGAATTTTAGGAGTTTTGTTGGTTGATGTCGGGGACATTCAAGGTGAGGGAAAGGTTTTCCAAGTTTTGGACTTGCTCAAGTTCCCCTTGTAACTCCAATATCTTCTGTTCTAACCATAAAACCAAATCATTCTGGTCCGGAGTACTTGGACCATCCGAAGTTTCGACATTCTTTGCATGTGTAGCATTGTCTTTCCTGATACCACTCATATCGTCCATCTTAGCTTTTTATTTTCTTACGATCACTTGGAGGAGGAGGAGGAGGAGGAGGAGATGGTGGAGGACCTCTAGATCTGGTATGATATACCGATGATGCCAGTATGCACGAACCAACCTTAGGGGATGGGAATAAATAAAGAAAAGAAGAAAAACAAATGGTAAACAAGTCAGTAAGGAATATTAAAAGGACATTTGCAGTATTTAACACGTATTGCGGAATTATAAGTTCGCGTCCTAATTTGGGGACCTCATTGTTCTCGAGGTAGGCCTAGCGACATATAGATTTTGGAGAAAACTCAATGCCGACAAAAGCTTCATTTCATTAATATGATATATAACCAAATCTTTACTAAAACGAAAATAATTATAAAGAGTCACTAGTGGCATTTGCCTTAGTACAATCGAATTCTAAAACAAATCTAGTAAATATCAATCCTAAGCTACTTGGTCCCAGAGGGACCTTCTCCAAGCTTGGCCTTCTTAGCCCCATCAATCAGATTCACCAGGTCGCGCACGTCTAGCAGCAGATATGCCCTTTCTAGATGTCCTCCTTCATTGACCTATGCATTCTGACAATGTGAAACCCTTCTCCTCATATTCCCTTCAAGTTCCATAAAACTCTAAACCAAATACTCCAACCTCTCTGTTGATTTAGTAGCGATTTGTCTCCAGTCGTTGATTTCTTCCATGTCCACTTTGGGTTGTTCCAAATGCCTGGCCTCTGATTCAAAAACCCTTTTGCGCAACCTCATGTATTTGACTTGTGCCTTAGCAGCGTCTTCTATGACCCTATTTCTCAAATCAATCCTTGGCTTGACCTCTCCTGCTATGTCATCGACAAACCATGATGGGTAGAAGTACACGTGGCTGGTATGATACCGATCTGGCTCTATAGTATCCTTCTCCACAACAATCTTTTGATGCCACATGTGTTGTGGCTTGAACTTGAATGGAATGGCATTCCCTTGGAAGTCTGCTTTGTAATGAACATTTTGGAAACTCGTGGTATGAACTGTTTCCTCCCAGCTTGCCTCATGACTCTGATAGGAGCATACGGATATATGCCCCTTTATCCGATCAACACTGGATGAGGAAAATATCTCGACCTGATGATGAATTCACTACTAGGGAACCACTCGAACATCCAATGTACTTTGGAATCAGTCAAATTGCTAAAGAAATGTACCCAGCTCACAGTGTTTCCTAGTTGTGCGAACCTGTCTGGGATAAAAGTCATTCTCTTTGGATGGTGATAAGCTATGTGGTCATTCCATGGTCGCTGTGGGAACTCTTGACGATATTCTCCTCTTTGAAGGTGTTCCAACAACCATATTTGCAGCAACAGATTGAAACCCTCAAAATGCCTATATCTTTTTTGCAACGGTCTAAGACTCGGTACATTTCAGCCACGATCATTGAGACAATAGTGTAAGTTTGCCCCTCGCTTCCTTCCATTAGAGTCTTAGTGACCATAGCTGGGCGAGTATGGATCATTTCTCCTTGTATCGGTAATATCAGCATCCCCAAAAAATAGACAATGAAGAAGGTGATAGGACTTGTTATGCCCACAACGCTGTAAAGGAAATCGAATGGTATGTAAGATTTCTTCAGACAGACTAACTCATCATTTTTTCCAAACGGGTCATCTTTAGAAAGCTTCGAGAAGTACGATTTTCCGGTACCAACAAACTAGGGCTATCCCATGGGAGCCCAGCAAAGCCTCCCATTTCCTCTAGAAGGGGAAGCATTTCTACATCACCAAAACGGAAGACGCCCCTCTTCTCATCCTAGAACATAGTAGCGGCCTCATTCAGTTCATTGTTTGGCTAAATATCTAACAAGGAAGGTAAATTCCCGAGGACTCTTTTCACATGGTTTTCGTCACTTGGTGAGAGATTTTCCCATCAATCTAGCAACAAAGGTGGGATACTTCGAACCATGCCGAACCTAGGGACTTCGTGCCTCATGTCTGCAAAATAAATAAAATTAGCCCTCTACCCCTTCGGATTCGACTATTTACACATTAATTATTACCATATCGGCATGTTTTCTCCAAATAATGCACATATCATGATTCTACCCATTGGGATTATGGAAATCCAGGCGGGCTTTGGACAAGGCTTGCCTTAGAGAGTTATTACGCGGACAGCGTTCTAACCCATACTAGGTTTAGACATGATGCATGCACAGTTAATATTAGAGTGGGGTTTCCAGAAGAGTCTAGACCCGTACGCTCAAGTGGACAAATTGAGAGGGAAAGGGACGGAACCGTCGATTGCACCGTTGATCGACTAGTTTTACCGCAAATAAGCCTTTCCAAATTTAAAAGGGTGATTTAGGAAGAGTGTGGACACTCATCAAGTGCCGTTATGGTATTAATTACGCACGAGTGGAATATGATGTAGAGCATGCTTTATGCAAACAGAAAACAACATGTTGCCAAGTATTTTCCATGATGAAGACAAGAAATGTAGTATTAAATGGAACGTAAAAACATAAAATAGAAAGAAAAACAAGGAAGAAGTTAGTTCGCGCAATGTGAAAAAATTGTAATAAAGCAAGCGAAGGGTAAGGGTACGGAGAGACATGATTTAAAAATGATTTGGAGCAAGTGAACATGGCTAGAAAATAAGAAAACGCACATTATAATCAAATTAAGCAAATATTTGCATATTAATACGAACTCAAATAAAGGGTAAAGTGGACGTAAAGGATATACCGATAGCAATAAAAGGGAAACGGGAGCGGGATATTCATGTAACATCAAAAATAATAAAGACACACTTATCAGAGAAGACAATACATATAGACCAAGTTCGCTATGGTAAGAGTAAAAATTTCCCCAGCAGAGTCGCCATGCTGTCGCGCACCTTTTTCTACTGAAATCCGATTTCGACACGTGACAACTCTTTTAAGGAAGAGTTTTAAAAGAGATAGTCGCCACCTAATGGGTTTGAGGTGCATTAGGGAACATATTTGCAAATAACTCTGGTTTAAACCAGTTTGCGTCACCAACGATCGGGTAAGGGCTCAAATTACCTCGGGGAGAAGGTGTTAGGCATTTCTCGAGGTCCATAACTGTGGGTCCCGACCGAACTCTAATTATATGAATTAGTCCAAATAAAGAGAAAAGACAAGAAGTTGGGAAAATAAATAATTTATTTTAAGTCAAGATGGGGGGGGGGGGTCTTAAGTATTTTAGTCTAAAGGATCACCGCGTGCAACATAAATAATACTTTGTAACTCCCTCGAGATGGGGTGTTACTCGTATTCTTCAGCAGACACAAACTATTATCTCTTTCTATCCGATTACTAACTTTAAGTCGTTACCTAAAGCACATTAACTGATTCTAAGTCGTACCTTATGCGTGCACTACATGTCTCATGCCTACGGTCCAGGAGGCGTTTGGACCTCTATTTTGGATGGTTCTAGACGTAACTTAGGTTGCTCAAAAATGATAAAAAACTACACGACATACAAAACAAGTTGGGCTTTCATGCAAAAGCAAATAAGGGCGCAAGTTAGCCTCCACACTTAGGCAACAAATGCACGCAAACAAATTAGGCGTTTGACAGTTTCGACAATTAAAGTCGTTAGGCCCTATAAACATGATTTCTATGTGATTCTGGATTTTGATCATGCAGGCAGTTATGCAAAGCACAATTTCTAAGTGACTACACAATTTCTTATTGATTTTAAGTTATAAGCAGTTAAACCTATAGGCATACTATCTAGGTGATTTACACAGTATTTGGCAGTGATAAACACGAGAGATAGTCATAATTACTCAATTTGATCCTATAGGCATGCTTTCTAATAATATTCAACGAGACAGTGTTCGAAGCCCAATTTTAGCACTCAACCGTATGTGGGGATTACCATATAGACATGATTTCTGTCTTTGATGATTGAAACTGGTTTTAGTTCCTATAGGAATGTCCACTAAGTAAGAAACTATGACTACAACATATCAACCAATTAAAATCCTATAGGCATAATTTCTAAAATGCAGATTTGTAGAACATAAATTAACATGACCCTATGCTCATAATGTCTAACGAATATGCTGTAATGCAAATTGAACATTGATCACTTTATTTCCTAAAGGCATGTTATCTAACACACACGGTAGCAGAACCTATTTGAGCAAGCTAAACACCTATAGGCAGGATTCCTAACACAGAACATATTTGAGCAAGGTAAACACCTATAGGCATGTTATCTAACACACACAATAGCAGAACATATTTGAGTAAAGTAAACACCTATAGGCAGGATTTCTACCCCTTTCATACAAATGTTAAAATGAACCCACGTTCCCAATTTGTACTAACACCCCAATTGTTATTATGACATTATTACAGACCCAATGAATGGAATGAATTACAGAGTAAAAAATAGCTATAGTGAGCCTACATCAGGCCCAAAGTATACCCAGCCTGACCAGGTCTTCATTCTCATGTCCATACAGTTTCACAACAGCCCAGAACCAATCTCCATTTAACCCAGAATAAACCACATCCAGAAACCATAGTTTGAAAAAAAGTTCCAGAAGTATAACAATTTAAACCAATCAATAGGTTTATCAAGTAGGTGAGAAGAGGTAGAATTTGAGCAATTAGGGAAATATGACAAAGAAACCTAGACCCTAGTGTGTCAGAGTACCCAAGGACTTCAAGAACTCATAGTAGTGCTCACACTAGGAAGGTTGATAGAGGAGACTTAGAGAAGGGCTTTGGCTTTCAGCCAGCCCTAGAATTAAACAAGAAACAACAGAAAAATAGTAGTAGGGTAATAGGTTTTGAAAGCATTTGCTAGCTTGTAAGATATTCACATAATGAATTCCAAAGAAAAACAATTTAACACACTGGACATGGTGGCCTATGACAAGGAACAAGGAGCCTGGGATGGCAAGTTAACATGCAATGGTATTAGGCTATCAAAACCAAACAATGCAACTGAATTAGGACTAAAGGGGCCACATCATGCTAATATAGGTTTAAATAGTATTACACTAATAGGATTATGTATCATGGAGGGTATTAAATCAAATGAGACTCGTTTCAAGAGATCACAAGTCATTAAGGGTATAGGTTGGATATAGAAGAAGTTCATAGGGTGATAACCATAGTCATAGGAGCATACAAAATTCAGATTAAATGTATAGTAAGCAAGTTAAGGCATACTAATAATACCAATTGGTCGTTAGAAGTTCAGAATTAGGAAAGCAACATGGATAAAACCACATAGTCAAATAGATCATTCCAGTCATCATAAGTTAAACTACGCATGCTTCATTGTGTCTAAATTAATTAGGCTAAGTGCAGAATATCATTAAGCTAGTAAGCCGAATTAGGCAGAAAATAGTCAAAGAGATGCATTAGATCATGTAGTTTCAGAGAACTTGCTTAACATAATAGAGTAAACATTACAAAGGTTTAGAAACTAACCAGTAATTATTCAATAAACAACAAAAGATTGTCGTAAGGGACCTAGAATCCTGAATGTGTCAAGTTCCAAGGGTTTCAAGAATCCAGGCAATGCTTACACCCAATAGAGGTCAAGAAGAGTAGAATCTGGTGGCCTTGGCTTTCAGCCGGCCAAGAGCCAAACAAAATAGAATAATGAACAAATATAGATAGAAAAATTTCAGTTTTTAGTGGGAAAAATTGTGATTCCAAAGTTTCGTTCACAAAAGGGAAGGGGGATCAGTTTATATAGTAGTAGAACAAGCACATGAATAAGGAAATATAAATAATCAGACCGTAAAAGGAAAGAAACACATAAATCAATCAAAAATCAAATTAGGAGAGTAAGCCGGTAAACCCTAATTTTAGGAAAAAATAAATATTAACTGAATATTCAAAAAAAAAGTAGCACAAGATGAATAGAGACACAAATAGTACTAAAATCAGTGAATCGGACTAATTAAGAAAACCTGAAAACCCTAAATTTAGGGTAAGACAAATATTGACAGAAGTAAAATAAAACGGGCAGTAGTAGAATATCGAGTGAATATGGACATAATAATACCTAAAATCAGAGGATCAAACCTATTTTGATTCAATTAAAAGAGATCTGAAAATCCTAATTTTTGGTAAGTAAGAATCAACAGAAGATAGAGAAATATTCGTACTTACAATAGAACACATGACAAATATAGACAGAATAATCAGAAAAGTCAAGGATCTGAACCAATTTTGGTTTGATTATTATGAGATCTGCTTGCCATGTTTAGGCAAGCAGTATAGAAAAGGATCCAGTACCAAAGAGAGGCCATATATGGCATAGGATAGCCATAGAATCTCATATCATGTGGGATTAGGAGAGATTTTAGGGGAGGCGACAACTAGGGTTCTTAGGAGGGAGAAGGGAGGTGGGATTTGAGGGAAGAAGACGGTAGGAAGTGATTAGGGTTAGGGGGTTTGGGTGGTAATTAAAAGGGAGGGTGTAATGTGGGTCGTTGATCTCAGAGATCAATGACCACGATTTAAAAGGGGTCTTGGGTCGGGTGGTTAAACGGGTTCTGATCGGGTTATGAGGTTGGGTTAATTGATTTTGGATGGGGGTTATTTAGGATAGGGTGTTAGGTTTGCGCCAGCAATTGGTCCGAAAATGGATAGGTTTTTTTAGACTAGTTTTCAAATACTCAATATTTCATAAAAATAAAAGTAATTGATAAATAGAAAAAATATAATTTGTGCACTAAAATGATTAAAAATAATTACTTAGCATTATAAAAAATATAAAAAGTTATTTTCTGCATAAATAATATAATTATACATGTATATGGGCTATTATTGCAAAAATGTGCAATTAGCCCTAAAATGCAAGTGTAATAATAAAAATGCACTGAAAAAATATTTAAAACATAATTTTGGTGTAAATAATAAGTTAGGATTATTAAGTCATCACAAAATAATTTGAAGTATAATTACTGGTTATTTATATAATAAAAATGCAGAAATAAATCGATTTAAAGCCTTTAAAAATTATGAAAAATTATGAAAAATACTTGTATATGCTTATAAACTAAATGAAGATGCATATATACTATTTTGAAAGTACATATGTAGATATTTAATATATGATGAAAAATCGGGTATAAACATTATGTTCAATAACCATACTTTTTAATCCAGATTATCAATGGTTGCTAGTTGACCAGATCGTTTATATGAGTAGCGTGTTCCCACAATACTACTCAACTATCCACAATATATAAATCCTATATTCCTATAGTACTGAGTCTATCATGAACGAATATAATACGGTATTCAACTAAGAAAGACTGTTAGGTATATTCCTATCCTAACCGCGAAATCGTTCACCGAGGCACGAGTTCAGAAACAAGTTTTCTTTAATTCTACTCTAATATAGACATGGATTTCCCAAGAATAGCATAGATAGTAGGGTGAATTGGTATGTACAACAATTCACAAGTTAAAAATAAAATTAAAGAAACAACCACAAGATGATAATCCGAATTAATGAAGATGTAATTAACAAACGTTAATAATCACGTCAACCACCACCCTAGAAACTATAGTTCCTAGCCACTCATATTCGTAGTAATAATTTTTCAAGTATTTTTCATAAACAAATTACAAGTATACTGCTGCGACATGCAACCCGATCCATATATATAACATATATTTATACTATAGCGTGTAGCCCGATTTATATAATAGTCGACTGCGCTCACTAGGGGTGTACAGACTCCTAGAGGGGCTCCGTCAGCCCAAGCGCTATATCTGTTGCGGCGTGCAGCCCGATTCATATATATATATTGTTGCGGCGTGCATCCCGATCCATATATAACATATATCGATACGGCGTGCAGCCAAATCCATATATATATATATATATAATCTATATTGCTGCGGCGTGCAGCCCGACCCACATATAATATATAACACATATATTGTTACAGCGTGCAGCCCGTCCCATAACTATCCTCACATACTCGGCTCTCGGCCTGACTCAGTCAACCCCACAAGCCACTTGGGCAATCTATCTCGACTTACGGGACTCAGACCAAAATAATTTTCAGAGTTTTCAAAGCAGTGTGATAACAGTAAAAATAACAACAATTAGGAAACAATGACTGAGTTCACAATTTACTAACAGGATAGTGGTAAAATAGTGGTAAAGTACCCCCTGAGGCTCTAAACAGGTCGACACAAGGCCCCAAACATGGCTCACAGCCCATAACAAGTATAAACTTCTAAAAGACAAGATGTCGTGAGGTTTCAAATCAATTCGCAGCTTAATAGTCGCTACGGGACGGACCGAGTCACAATCCCTATTGGTGCACGCCCCCACGCTCGTCACCTAACGTGTGTGTCACCTCATTTATCAACACAATATCAAATAACGGGGTGCCATAGCCTCAGGTTTAGAGTTACAATCGTTACTTACCTCAAAACAACCAAAAAGCTACTCCGCGATGCGCTTGCCCCTCGAATTGGCTCCCAAATGCTCCGAATCTAACCAAAACCGGATTAGCATCATCAATATACGCTAATGGAACAAAACCCAATCGAAAGATACAAATTTTAACACAATTCTCGAAATTCGGCCAAACCCGAGCCCCGGGCCCACGTCTCGGAATTCGATAAAATTTATATCACTAGAATCCTCAACCTCCCACGATTTTATACATACCAAGAACACTAAAATTGGACCACAATTGCCCACCCAATTCCTCAAAATAAAATTCCAATCCCATGCATCTAACCTCCCCAAATTTGGGTTTAATTTCAACAATTTTCCGGTTTAATTACTTAGAAAACGATATAGAAACGAGTTATGAAGTTGAAAACCTTACCTCCAAGTTATCCCCTTTGATTTCTTCTCCAAACCCTCTCAAATAGCTCTCAACTCGCTCAACAATGGAGGAAAAAAATTAGCTAATCTCGCAAATAGGGCCTTTAAAACAATATGCCCAGCACTTAAAATCCCTTCAATGTAATCGCAACTCAACCCATGCGATCGCGATGCACAGCCCAGACCACTATACGTGATCACATTCAAATACACGCGATCGCATAGAACAAATAACCATCCCACACACGTGCCTCAGAACCTCTATGCGATCGCACCACAACCCATGCGATCGCAATCCTAGCCACGCGATTGCCTAGAACAAAATGTTTGGCCCGCTCTTTTACTCTACGTGATCACGGATGAATCCACGCGATCACAGTGAAGAATTAACTACTGCTAAAACACCAGAAAACATCAGACTTCTTAAGGCCAAAAAGTGCCCGTTTGAGCATCTGAAATACTTCTGAGGCCCCCAGGACCTCAACTCAATCCTACCAACACACCCCATAACATCATTCAACTTAGCCGAGCCTTCGAAATACCAAAATTACATCAAATTCAAGCCTATGAACTTTGAAACTTCTAAATTATACCAATGATGCCGAAACCAACCAAAACACGTCCGATTGACCTGAAATTTTGCACACATATCCAAAATTACATTACGAACTTGCCCCAACTTTCGGAATCCCATTCCGACCCTGATAGCCTATTTTCCACCGCCGACCGAAAATCGCCAAAAACTAACTTTCGCCCATTCAAGCCTAATTTTACACCGGACATCAAAACTTCATTACGAACACACTCCTAAGTCCCAAATCACCCAACAAAGCTATCCGAGCCATAAAATCCGCATTCCGAGGCTGTTTACCAATAAGTCAACTCCCGGTTGACTTTTTCAACTATTAAGTTAATTTAAGAGACTAAGTGTCTATATTCTCACCACGAGCACGCCGAATCCAAACCATCTGACCCAACACAACATAGATAGGCTAAGAAATATATGATAAAGCAAAAATGGGGGAAACAGGGCTAATCTCACGACACGACCGGCCAGGTCGTTACATTCTCCCCCTCTGAAATAAATGTTCGTCCTCGAACGGGTCTAGAATCGTACCCGGAGTCTCAAATAAGTGAGGATATCTGCCTCGCATCTCCTGCTCGGTCTCCCAGGTGACATCCTCCACCGGCTCCCCTCTCCACTGAACCTTCACTGAAGTTATATCCTTAGACCTCAACCGTCTAACCTGACGACCCAAAATAGCCACTGGCTCTACCTCATATGACATATCACCCCCGAGCTGAACCGTGCTGAAGTCCAAAAAATGAGAAGGGTCACCAACATACTTCTGGAGCATCGACACATGGAACACCGGATGAATACTTGATAAGATGGGAGGCAAGGCAAGTCTATAAGCCACCTCCCCAACCCTCTGAAGAACCTTAAAAGGCCTAATAAATCGGGGACTCAGCTTTCCCCTCTTCCCGAATCTCATAACACCCTTCATGGGTGACACCTTCAGCAGTACCTTCTCCCCAACCATGAAAGTCACATCTCGGACCTTTCCGTCCGCATAACTCTTCTTCCTAGACTACGTCGTGTGAAGCCGCTCCTGAATCAATTTCACCTTACCCAACGCATCCTGAACTAAGTATGTGCCCAATAGCCTAGCCTCGCCCGGCTCAAACCAACCAACCGGAGATCTACACCTCCTACCATATAAAGCCTCATACGGAGCCATGTGGATACTCGACTGATAACTATTATTATATGCGAACTCCGCGAGTGGCAGAAAGTGGTCCCATGAACACCCAAAATCAATGACACATGCATGCAACATATTCTCCAAAATCTGAATCGTACGCTCCGACTTCCCGTCGGTCTGAGGATGAAATGTCGTGCTCAACTCGACCTGAGTACCCAACTCTCTCTACACGGCTCTCTAGAACTGAGATGTGAACTGAGTACCTCTGTTAGAAATGATAGAAACTGGAACCCCATGCAATCGGACAATCTCTCTAATATAAATCTCAACTAACCGCTCCGAAGAATAAGTAGTACCAATAGGAATGAAGTGTGCGTACTTGGTCAACCGATCCATAATAACCCATATAGCATCAAACCTCCTCAAAGTTCGTGGGAGCCCAACTACAAAGTGCATGGTGATCCGCTCCCACTTTCACTCTGGAATATCAAATCTCTGAAGCAGTCCACCTGGCCTCTAGTGCTCATACTTGACCTGCTGAGAGTTAAGACACTGAGCCACAAATTCAACAATATCCCTCTTCATCCACCTCCACCAATAATGCTATTGCAGATCCTGATACATCTTCGCGGCACCCGGATGGATGGAATATCGCGAACTATAGGCCTCAGCCAGAATCAAATCTCGAAACCCATCCACATTAGGCACGCAAATCCGACCATACATCCTCATGACCCCATCAGCATCAACAACCACATACCTAGAATCACCGCGACGGACCCTGTCCTGAAGAACAAGCAAATGTGGATCATCATACTGGCGTGCTCTGATCTGATCATAAAGAGAAGACCTAGAGGCTACACAAGCTAATACCTGCTGAGGATCTAATAGATCCAATCTCACCAACTGACCTACTAAGTCCTGAACATCAAGTGCTAAAGGTCGCTTTGCTACTTGAAGGTAGGCCAAACTCTCCGCTCTGCGACTCAGGGCATCGGCCACTACATTGGCCTTTCCCGGATGATATAAGATAGTGAGGTCATAATCTTTGAGAAGATCCAACAACCTCTTCTAACACAAATTTGGATCATTCTGCTTAATCAGATGCTCCAAACTACGGTGATCAGTGAAAATCTCACAATGCACTCCATACAAATAATGACGCAAAATTTTCAAGACGTGGACAATAACTGCTAGCTCAAGATCGTGCACTGCATAATTCTTCTCGTGCACCTTCAACTGTCTGGACGCGTAGGCAATCACCCTACCGTCCTACATCAAAACCGCTCAAAGGCCAACTCTTCGAGGCATCACAGTAAACTGTATAAGAACCTGAATCCGTAGGCAAAATCAATTCCGGAGTTGTAGTCAAAGTTGACTTGAGCTTATGAAAGCTCTCCTCACACTCCTCAGTCCACCTGAACTAAGCACCCTTCTGGGTCAGTCTAGTCATAGGTGCTGCAATAGATGAAAATCCCTCCACGAAACAGCGATAGTACCCTTCCAAACCAAGGAAGTTGCGAATCTCAGTAGCTGATGACGGTCTAGGCCAACTCTGCACCGCCTCTACCTTCTTCAGATCAACCTGAATACCCTCACTGAACACCACATGCCAAAATAATGCTACTGAATCAACACTTCAAAAATTTTGCATACAATCTCTTCTCTCTCAAGGTCTGAAGCACAACTCTCAACTGCTGCTTATGATCCTCCCGAGATCGGGAATACACCAAGATATCATCAATGAATACGTTGACGAAAGAATCCAGATAAAGCCAAAATACAATGTGCATCAAGTGCATAAAGGCTGCTGGGGAATTAGTCAGCCCTAATGACATAATCAGAAACTCATAATGACCATATCTAGTCCTGAAAGCAGTCTTCAGGATGTCTGGCCCCCGAATCTTCAACTGATGATAGCGGAACGCAAGTCAATCTTAGAAAATACTATGGCACCCTGCAACTGATCAAATAAGTCATCTTTACGAGGCAAGGGATATCGGTTCTTCATCGTAACTCTGTTCAGCTGCCGATAATCAATACACATACTCATAGAACCATCCTTCTTTTTTAAAAACAACATCGGTGCACCCCAAGGTGACATACTAGGCCGATGAACCCCTTATCTAGGAGTTCCTGAAGCTGGTCCTTTAATTCCCTGTGCTCCGCTGGTGCCATACGATAAGGTGGAATAGAAATAGGTTGTGTTCCTGGCACCAGGTCAATACCAAAATCAATGTCCCTGTCAGGCGGCATGCCTGGCAGGTCTGCAGGAAACATGTCCAGAAAGTCATGGACCCTGGGAACCGAATCAATAGCTGGAGTCTCACCACTGACATCTCTCACAAAATCCAGATACGATAAGCACCCTTTCTTAACCCTACGCTGGGCCTTCAGGTAGGAAATCACCCTGCTAGGCACATAATCAGAAGAACCTCTCCACTCAACCCTCGTACATCCGGGCATAGCTAAGGTCACGGTCTTAGCGTGACAATCAAGAATGGCATGACATGGAGACAACCAGTCTAAGCCCAATATCACATCCAAATCGACCATGATGAGTACCAGTAGGTCCACTCGGGTCTTTAGACCCCAATAGATATCACACACGACCGATACACACGATCCACAACAATAGTATCGCCCACCGGAGTTGACACATGAACAGATGTGACTAAAGACTCACGGGGCATATCTAGAAAATGGGCAAAATATGAAGAAACATAGGATTATGTGGAACCAGGGTCAAATAAAGCCAAAGCATCTCGGCAACTGACTGAGACAATACATGCGATCACTGCATCGGAGGCCATAGCATCTGGCATGGCTGGAAAGGCACACATACAGGCCTGACCTCCACCTGCTCGACCTCCCCTCTAGGACGGCCTCTAGCTGACTGACTACCACCCCTGGCTGCCTGGGTGGGTGGTGAAGTAACTATAACTGAAGTCGAATGCTGGCTCCTCGGCTGAGATGGACCTCCAAGAAGATTAGGACACTGCCTCCTCATATGCCCAAACTCTTCACACTTATAACAGCTCGCTGAAGCTGGTGACTGGGACTGAAATGAACCCCTGGCACTAGAATGGCCACTAGGAGAACTATACATAGAAGAACCCTTAGCTGATGGTGCTCGAGCTGCGCTCTGAGCTGGAAGGGAACTGAATGAAGAATGGCCTGGCAGAAAACAGCGGGGACCATGCCCCGAAGATGCACCACTATAGGCTGGGCGGCCTGACCGAGGAGGCCTGAATGAATGGCCCCTGCCATGCTGAAACTGCCCCTAGAAGGAGCACCACTAGAACTACCCAATCTACGAGGCCTCTTGGCCTCCCTCTCAACCCGCTCCTGGCGGCGAACCGACTCAATACTCGAGCAATATCAATAACTTGCTCGAATGTAGCATCTGATACTCTCTCCCGGATCATGAAAAGGCGGAGCTGATAAGTAAGGCCATCTATAAACCTCCTAATCCTCTCCCTATCAGTAGGGACCAACTCGGTGGCATGACGAGCCAACTTCAAAAACCGCATCTTGTACTGCGTCATTGATAGCTCTCCCTTACGCAGCTGCTCAAAAAGCTTGTGCTGATCCTCCCTGTGTGACTGGGGTACATACTTCTCCAAAAAGATAGTGGAGAACTGCTGCCAGGTGAAGGGTGCTGAACCAACAGGCCCACGCCTCTCAAAATACTCCCACCAAGTGAAAGCAGCACTAGAAAACTGAAATATAGCAAATGAGACCCCACTGGTTTCCAAAATCCCAGCAGTACGCAATATCCTCTAGCTTTTATCTAGAAAACCCCGGGCATGCTCGCCCTCAGCACCACTGAATGTCGGAGGTTGTAGTCTACTAAACCTCTTCAGTCTACGATGCTCGTCCTCTAGCATAGCCGGAACCATGAAGTCCCGAACAGGGGCAACCGGCTGGGCTGGAACTGCCCTGGTGTCTGTTGGCCCTAAGTAGCCTGCTCAGGTATTCGGGCAACTGGTCTGACTACCTCCCCCAACCTGAGAAGTAGAGGCAACTACCTGAGCAAGGGTGGTACACACCGTCAAGATCTTGACGAAGGTCTCCTGAAGACCTGGAATAACAATAGGCACTGCCAGTTCCTGAGCCTATCCCGCTGGAGTATCTGTGGTGGGAACTTGAACCTAAACAGTAGGAGGATCAACTGATACTGCCCTAACTGCCGCACGGGCTGACCCCTACCTCTACCACAGCCTCGACCGCAGACTCGACCCCTGATCGGTGGCGCGAGTCCTCATCATCTATGAGAGAATGAAACAACAGAAGTTTAGATTTCCAGAACCAATCAAATGGCACGACAGAATTCAAGAAAAATGAGATTGTTCCTAAGGTTTATGTAGCCTCTCAAACATAAGTACAGACGTCTCCGTACCGATCTGCAAGACTCTACTAAACCTGCTCATGACTGATGAGTGCTATGTAACCTAGGATCGGATACCAACTTGTCACGACCCCAAATTCTATGCTGGCCATGATGGCGCCTATCATGGAACTAGCAGACTTTAAAAATATCATAAAGAGATAAAACAAGTACACACTTCCCCAAAACTTGGAGTCAACTGTCGTGAGCATCTAAGACTGAAAATACAATGTACAACAGTGACTTTCTACAACAAAAGTATGAGGTACAAAAGACCAAAAGAAACTATAAACTGAGGGAAGGAAAGGAGGTGAGCTGAGGATGCTGAGCAACTACCTCAATCCTCGAAAAACTCCAAGCTCATCCGGAAATCAACTAGCGAGATGGTCCGGTACCTGGACACAGACGTGCATGGAGTAACGTGAGTACACCAACTCAGTAAGTAATCAATGTAACTAAAAACTTGAGTGTAGTGACGAGCAATTTAAATCATGTAAATCCATATAGTGAATAACAGTGGAAATGAACAAATCAATCAGGAATCTACAATTATGAATATTTCATAAAACTCCGGTTTCCATTTAAAAATCTTGTATGAAAACATCTATCAAACATTTATTAGCAGGGGCTTAGTGTAAAGAAGAGTGAAAACAGTATTTTCATGAAATGTAAGCCCCGCGGGCACAATATCACTCACAATAAAGCCTCTGGGGCAAGCCTCTCAGTCACTTGTGACTCTACTATCAGTATCTCATGCTCTCACTTAACACTCGTACTTAGTATGTACCATTAACATACATAACTACTGCGGCGGGCAGCCCAATCCACTACATATATATATATATATATATATATATATATTTATACTGCTACGGCGTGTTGCCTGATCCATATATGTAACATATATTTATACTGCGGCGTGCAACCCGATCCATATAATAATCGACTGCGCTCACTGGAGGTGTACAGACTCCTGGAGGGGCTCCTTCACCACTAACACTATATCTGTTGCGGCGTGCAACTCGATCCAATATGTATATTGCTGCAGCATGCAACCCGATCCATATATAACATATATTGTTGCGGTGTGCAACCCGATCCATATATATATAATCTATATTGATGCGGCGTGCAGCCGACCCACATATAATATATAACACATATATTGTTGTGGCGTGCAGCCCGTCCCATAACTATCCTCACAACTCGGCTCTCGTCCTGGCTCAGTCACCCTCACAAGCCACTTGGGAAATCTATCCCAACTTACGGGACTCAGCCCAAAATACTTTTCAGAGTTTTCAAAGCAGTGAGATAACAGTAAAAATAACAACAATTAGGAAACAATGACTGAGTTCACAATTTACAAACAGGATAGTGGTAGAATAGTGTAAAAGTACCCCCTGAGGGTCTAAACAGGTCGTCACAAGGCCCCAAACATGGCTCACAACCCATAACAAGTATAAACCTCTAAAAGTCAAGATGTCGTGAGGTTTGAAATCGAATACGCGGCTTAATAGTTCCTACGGGACGGACCGAGTCACAATCTCTATCGGTGCATGCCCCCACGCTTTTCACCTAGCTTGTGTGTCACCTCATTTATCAACACAATATCAAATAACGGGGTGTCATACCCTCAGGTTTAGAGTTACAATCGTTACTTACCCCAAAACAGCCCAAAAGATACTCTACGATGCGCTTGCCCCTTGAATTGGCTCCCACATGCTCCGAATCTAACCAAAATCGGATTAGCATCATCAATATACGCTAACGGAACAAAACCCAATTGAAAGATACAAATTTTAATACAATTCTCGAATTTCGGCCAAACCCGAGCCCTGGGCCCACGTCTCGGAATTCGATAAAATTTACATCACTAGAATCCTCGACCTCCCACGATTCTATACATACCCAGCATTGCCTGGGCCTTCAATATCTCTTACACAGCGTACCTAGGCCTTCAACAAAGAGCCACGTTCAAAACACGACTCAAGGGTCCATAGAAGAGTCCAAAACAATTTACTTAACCACAACACCAAGTGTTGCACCACTTGAAACAACCAATTCAAATACACAGTACATGACAAGGGAAGTGGAATAATAGGAATAGTTTTGGAGGTTGAGGGAGTGACTAAGGGCCAAGCCCTAATGTGTCATAGTTCACAAGGGCCTCAATTGGACCCCGAGCAGTGCTCACACTAGGGAGGCCAACAATAAAACCTAGATAGCCTTGGCTTTCAGCCGGCTAAGAATGAGAATTCAGAATAGCATGAGTAGCAAGTAAGGAGAGTGGATGGTGATGGAAGGACGGAAATTAAGTGATACACCAAGTTGAGCATACAGAGCAACTAGTCAAGCATGCTAGTAGGTTCAGTAGGATTTCCACACAGCAAAGTACCACATAGAAAAACTCATATTGAAAGAATTGGGAGAAGAAATAGGTTTGCAGGATATACATAGATTATCATGTACAGATGCATGATACTAAACTAGTTGAGACCTAAAGATCCATTAAGTTAAGTATACATCTTAGTCATGTTAATCAGTATTTAGACATGATGGGGGACACACATTGTGACAATCACTGAAAGGATAGAGTGTATCAAATGAACCAAAGGCACACTGGGAAAACATATTAACATAGAAGCAAGATCATAGTCAATAGAAAATAGTCTTAATACAAATTTAAACATATTGTACATAATAGACAAACATTGTAGAGATTCAGAGCAGTTCAAGATAGCAATCTCATACCAAGTAGCACATGTAGATATTATGGTATTGAAGCAATAAACTAATTAACCAAAGAAGGTTTGAGTTATGCCATAAAACAAAATGATTCAAATAGAGCATGGAAAACAAGTTGAGGTAACTTTTAAGATCTCAGTCAATCACTAATGGCACAGAGTTCATGTTGAGTGACATAATAACGGGGGAACATGTCATAATTAACACAGAAAGTTCTAGTATAGGTGTGAAGCATTCATTTATAGATATTAAGGACAAGGCAAGTACGCAGGTTTTAGGGAACATTCAGGCACCAATACACTGGTTAAACGAACTTAAGAGGGTCAGATTATCCAAGTTAGACTTAGGCAATCTCGGAACCAGCATCATTAGGAGGATTTAAATTCTAAAGAGACTTAGAACACAATAGAGTTAACAGAATCACGCACAAAAGTAATCTAGAAAATACATTAAGCCATGCATTTCATGGGTGAGAACACATTTGAATCAAAGACACGTAGGGATGAAATTTCAAAAGTCAAGTAGCTTACAAGTTAACGGACAATAATAAAGAACAAAAGATCCACAAGAACCCAGAAATATCGATGCGTCAAAGTTCCCAAGAGCTTCAAAAGAACCCCGGGCAATGCTCGCACCAAGAGAAAATTCAAACAGTAGACTCTCAGTGGCCTTGGATTTCAGCCGGCCAATACAAAGCACATTATAGGATAATGAAGGAATTAACCGAACAAGCCTCAAATTTTTAGTCAAATTATAGCGATTAAAGGTTTGTCTCAGAGGGGAATGGGGAGGGGTTTATATAGCAGTAAAATTGGATGAATAAATAAGGAAAATAACTGATTAGACATAGATAACGAAATAAATCCAGTAAACATGGACGAAGAAAAGGGGAAAATCTTGCATGCAAGTCAAGAGAATAACAGAAAAGGAAAGCTATCAAACTCCAAACCCTAGTTAGGGTTTTAAACTCAAAATCGTCCAACTGGTATGAAGAATCCAGTTCATCTTGCGTATATGGACGGGATATCATCCAGATCATCAAGATTGAGTCGATTCTCGTCCGATATAGAGGTGGTATTTTCCAAAATTAGGTAAATACCTAAGTAATACCAAAATCGCGTAACCAGTACCCAAAGGATCCATATATGGTAAACAAACAAAGGTTGAATCCCATTATTAGTGGGATTAGGAGAGGGAATTAAGGGGGCGGCTAGGGTTTCTATGGAGAGGAGAAGAGAGAGTGTGAAGGCGATCGTAAAAAGACGAAATGGGTCTCTAGGGTTTAGGTGGGGAAGTAATTAAAAGTGGGGTGGGGGGGGGGGCGAACGAGGACTGTTGTTCTTGAAAGATCAACGACTGTGAGTTAAAATGAACGGGGCGGGTCGATTGAATAGGTACCGACCGGGTTTTGTAAAGGGGTCGTTTGGCTTTGGGCTTGGGGGTTCTGGGCTAAGGTATTGGGCCATTCTTGGTCCGAAAATTGATTTAAAATTGGTCCAGCCTTTAAACATACATAATTTAGCAAAATAATTTATAAAATAATTAGTAAATGAGTAAGAAATAGTTTTATGCACTAAAAATGATTGAAAATAATGATTTAGCATTATAAAAATATAAAATACTATTTTGACACAAATAATATAAATAAAAAGCGTTTATGTATGAATATAGACCATTATTGCAAAATCAGATAAATAGCTTAAAATGCTAATGTATTTATATGAAATGAAGTAAAAGTATTTGAAATATTTATTATAGGTGTAAAATAATAATTTTAGGTGACTAAGTCATCCCAAAAATAATTTAAAGGTATAATTACTAAATATTTATATAATTTAAATGCAAGAAAACTAATTTAAAGCTCTAAAAATTATGAAAATTATAGAAAATTCTTGTAAACTAAATAATGATACAAAAATGTTATTTTGAAAGTTTGAAAGTATATATATATATTAAAAAATATGAGGGAAAAATTGGGTATCAACAGCTGCCCCTCTTTACCCGGGAATGATAAAAGAGTTGTCGGGTAAAGAAATGATGACCAATTTTTGTTGAATTGAGTGAGGGATGGTGTGATTTGGAAGAATGGGGGCCGAACCCTATTCCTTAGTTGCCTACAGATCCCTGGAGTTACGGGAATTAGGCCGTGTGTAGTTCTGGATCCAATGGTGAAAGAGACCAGTGGAGTTGTTATAGGAATGGTCGTATATTTTGAAAAGGATTATCTTGGGATAGGACAGTATCGGATGAATTTACGCGAAGTCATGAATGTGAATCTGAAAGGTTATGGATGTATCTCTGAACGGTTATCAAGTAAAAGTGGGTAACTGATGGTGATTGGTTACGCTTGAAATAATTGTAGGATGTGAACGAAAATCGGAGCGAAGATTGCTCCTGTTAAGATAACGGTTACTTCCTGGGTTACCTGCAAAACTTAAAACACGATGCATGCAACTATATAGATTATGGCGAAAATTTAAACATGATGCAAATTCCCTTTGGAACATGAAAGTTGTCTTTGGACGGTGAGGATGATGTACTTAGACCATGACGTCCTGGGCCATGAATCACGTGATAAGGAATTCATATTCCATGAAATGATGTCCTCGGGCCATGAAAATGGTGCCTCTGAACCATGACGCCTTTGAATAATGATGTGCAATATTGAGATATCCTTAGGCCATGGAATAATGTCTTCCGGCTATGAGGATGACGCCTTCGGACTACAACGCCTTTGGACAAAATAGTGATGTTTCAGCCCATGAGATGCAAAGATATGATTCTCGATTGTATGCAAAGTAAAACAAGACAGAGCTTAGGCAATGCTTAGTCGCAGGCGAATAGAATATAGTGCTAGGTTTTATATATCTTAATGGAGATAACATTTGGTCTTTGCAAGGACAAAGCAATGCTTAGCCTTAAGCAATTGAGGAGGCAGTGCTTATCCTCATGCAAGAAGAGGGGACAGTGATTAGTCTCGATACAAGGAAAGGCAATGCTTAGCCTTATGCAATTAAGGAGGCAATGCTTAGCCTCATGCAAAAAGAGGAGACAGTGTTTAGTCTCATGCAATTAGGGAGGAAACCCTTAACCTCATGCAAGAAGAGTAGATATTGCTTAGTCTCATGCAAAGAAAGGCAGTGCTTAGCCTTATGCAATTGAGGAGGCAGGGCTTAGACTCATTCAAATAGGAAACAGTGCTTAGTCTAATGCAAAGAAAGGCAATGCTTAGCCTTATGTAGTAAAGGAGGCAGTGCTTAGCCTCATGCAAATATGAGACAATGCTTAGTCTCATTCAAAGAAAGGCAGTTCTTAGACTTATGCAGTTAAGGAGGCAATGCTCAGCCTCATGCAAATAGGAGACAATGCTTAGTCTCATGTAAGGAAAGGCAGTGCTTAGCCTTATGTAGTTAAGGAGGCAACGCTTAACCTCACTCAAGAAAACAATGGGCGATAGTGACAGAGCAGAGTATTTCTTATCTGGATATGTGCTTGCGTTCGGCAACTTTGTCATTATGAAGATAGTGATATTGATGTGTGTATGTATTTGCGGATATTCTTGTTATGTTCATTGTGCCTGCATCCAAAGAAAAATTGTGACTTTTGCGAGGAAGGTTGGTCTGTACTTTCGCCTTCTTGCTTTGCTTTTGCTCCTGTCTCGAGATCCTGTTTGAGTTACCCTGGGCAGCATCTGACTATTATAGAAATAATGTTTTCAGAAAAATATACATACATTTGATGAATGTAGTTATTTAAAATATAGTAGTATGCAATATAAAGTAATTTAGATGGACCAATGACTGTGACACTTTTTAGAGACATTGCGATTTCTTTGCTTTAGAATTTTGATTGATCTGCATATGACGAAGTTGGCCAGACTTGCTTCTGACCATGGTAAAAATGAAGATTTTATTGATATGTGACCAAAGCCACAGGGCTGCCTACGTATCCCCTCTTAAATGGGAATCAGGTCAAGCGTAGTTCAGTTACATCAGATGAAGAAATGTAAACAATCTAAACATAATATCTTTTGACTTCATCTGAGTTGATAGGTTTTGGCCAAATTTCTCCGTGCATTTCTGCAAGTATGAGCGCTCCTCCTGTTAGTATTCTGTGAACCATGTAGGGCCCTTGCCAATTGGGTGAAAATTTCCCTTTGGCTTCATCTTGATGCGGGAAGATCCGCTTTAGCACGAACTTCCCTAGTGTGAATTGTCTAGGCCTGGCTCTTTTGTTGAAAGCTCTGGACATTCTGTTATGGTAAAGTTGACCGTGACATACTGCATTCGTTCTTTTTCCGTCAATGAGAGCCAGTTGTTCATATCTACTTCGTATTCATTCTGCATCACTGAGTTCAGCCTCTTGTATGATTCTCAAAGAAGGTATTTCTACTTCGGCAGGAATGAAGGGTTCAGTACCGTAGACTAGTAAATAAAGATTTGCCCCAGTTGTTGTGCAAACCGTGGTACGATATCCCAGTAAGGAAAATGGTAGTTTCTCGTGCTATTATTTGTGATTATCTACCATCTTCCTTAATATCTTCTTGATGTTCTTGTTGGCAGCTTCCACAACTCCATTAATTTACGACATGTATGTTGTGGAATTCTTATGCTTGATATTGAAGGTTTCACACATGGATCTCATTAAATCACTGCTACGGTTGGCGGCATTGTCGGTGATAATTTATTCTGGCACACCGAATCGACAAACTATATGATCCCTAACAAAATCTGCGGTGACCTTCTTAGTTACAGCCTTGTAATATGCGGCTTCAACCCATTTTGTAAAATAGTGTTGGCCACTAGAATGAACCTGTACTCATTTGACGCGGCGGGTTCGATTGGACCGATGACATCCACCCCCAAGCGGAGAAAGGCCAAGGTGCACTTGTTGCATTGAGTTCATTGGGTGGCACTCGTATCAAATCAGCATGTACTTGACATTGATGACACTTTTGGACATGCCTGTTGCAGTCTGTTTCCATATTCATCTAAAAGTATCATGATCTTAATATCTTCTTAGCTAACACAAAGCCATTCATGTGTGGTCTGCATGTTCCGGCATATATCTCTTCGAGCAATTTGGATGCTTCCTTGGCGTCGACACACCGTAATAACCCCAGTGGTTAGATAATTTTCAAAGTGTGCATTTCTGAGTATGATTTGTATGCTCCGGGTACTCTCCTTTTGCCAAATATTCTTTGATGTCATGGAACCATGGGTTACCGTCAGTTTCTACTTCAACATGAGCACAGTAAGATGTCTGATTATGAATCCCTACTAGAATAGGATCGATGAAATTCTTATCTGGGTGTTGTATCATGGAAGATAGGGTGGCCAATGGATCTGCGAACTCATTCTAGATTCTCGGAACATGTTTGAACTTTGTCTTTGTGAATCTCTTCATCAATTCTTGTACATAGTATAGATACGACAATATTTTAGTATTCTTTGTGTATCCCATTCTCCTAGAACTTGATGTACCGAAAGGTCTAAATCACCAATCACCAACAATTCCTAAACGTTCATGTCAATGGCCAACTTGAGTCCCAATATGCAAGCCTCATATTCTGCCATATTGTAGGTACATGGAAACCTGAGCTTTGCGGATACTAGATAGTGTTGACCTCTCTTTGATACTAAAACTACTCTAATACACACTCCTTTGAAATTTGCATCCCCATCGAAGAACATTCTCCAACCATCGTAGGTTTCGGTGATATATTCTCCTACTAATGATACCTCTTCATCGCGAAAATATGTTTTCAGTGGTTCATATTCTCCACCTATATGATTTTTTGCCTGATTATCGGCCAATGTTTTCCCCTTGACCGCTTCCTATAGGCATGGTTTTCTGGAAGATATATTTTAGCGGATCCATCCTTGATATGAGATATGTGGTGTAGGCGCAGAAGTATTGCCTCAACTTTTGAGCTATCCATGTTAAAGCACAGCAGGTGCGTTCCAGCAAAGAATACCACGCTTCGTATGGTGTGAACTTCTTACTTAGATAGTATATGGCCTGCTCCTTTCTTCCTGTCTCATCGTGTTGTCCCAAGACACAGCCGAAATCCCCATCTAGTACAGATAAATAGAGTAACAGAGGTCTCCCAGGCTTCGGTGGGACCATGACCGGTGGCGTGGACAAATATTCCTTGATCCTGTCAAAGGCTTTCTGACATTTTTCAGTCCAACTTGTTGCAGCGTCTTTCTTCAACATTTTGAAAATCTGTTCACATATCACAGTTGATTGTGCTATGAAATGGCTGATGTAATTGAGACGCCCTGAGAAACTCATCACATCTTTCTTGTTCTTTGGAGGTGACAAGTCTTGGATAGCCTTTACCTATGACGGGTCTAGCTCAATTCCTCGGTTGCTGACGATGAACCCTAACAGCTTTCCAGCAGGGACTCCGAAAGCACATTTTGCGGGATTCAGAATCTATATTGTACCTTCGAAGTCAATCAAAGAATTTCCTCAAATCTTCTACGTGATTCGTACCTTTTTTAGATTTGATGATGACGTCGTCCACGTACACCTTTATCAACTTATGTATCATGTCGTGGAAAATGGTTGGCATGGCCCTCATGTAAGTGGCTCCAGCATTCTTTTACCCAAACGACATCATTTTGTAGCAATACACTCCACATGGTGTAATAAAGGTTGTCTTTTCGGCATCCTCTTCATCCATCCATGTCTGATGATATCCCGCGAAGTAAAATACAAAGGACTGGAGTTCACACTTGGCACAGTTGTCGATCAGTATGTGTATATTGGAGTAATGGGAAATCATCTTTGGGACTTGCTCTGTTTAAGTTCCGATAGTCGACACATATTCTAACTTTCCCGTCCTTCTTCGGAACTGGCACGATGTTAGCCAACCAGGTTGGATATTCAACCACTCTGAGAACCTTGGCTTTGATCTGCTTGCTGACTTCCTCTTTCATTTTCAGACTCACATCTGGCTTGAACTTTCTGAGCTTCTGCTTTGCAGGCGGACACATAGGGTTGTTCGGTAGTTTATGATCCACTATAGACGTGCTCAAACCGGTCATATCATCATAGGACCATGCAAAAATATCCTCGTACTCTTTTGAAAATCGGATGTATTCTTCTTTCTCTGACGGCGATGGGTGAATCCTTTCACGAGTTTCCTTGACTGTTTCGGAGTCTCCAAAATTAACTATTTCAGTTTCATCCAAATTGGACTTAGGCTTGTTTTCAAAAAAATTCACTTCTCTGACAATTTCCTCGGGTATTATTTCCTCTTCCAAATCCTCTTAATCACTATCCTTATGTTTCATTGTCTCATTACATGTCACCGTCGTAGGTTCATCAGGGTAAGTAATAATAACGATGTAGAGAGAAAATGTAAAGGATGATAATAAATGCTAATACATAAATCCATTGATAAATATTAAAAACTTCAAACAAATGCAGTTCAATGATTCGAGCAATTATTTCAAAATGAAAATGTTTAAAAACAAAATACTAAAAATGTCTTAAATGCCCAAAAAAATTGCTTTCAAAATAAATGATGTTAATTGCTAGGCTACTCAGGAACTCGACGGGCCCTTGATGGTGCAGCAGTCCAATTCTTGAGAACAACTCCCTTCTCCATTGTCTGAATAATAAGGCCTTCATCTCCTCCTACTCCTCAACTATCGCACTGCAGTCCATGTCTTCATCATCCATGAACAGATTCCTTATGCCAGCTACAACTTCATATTCTTCGGACCCCCACATCATGTCAGCTTGGTGAAACAACTGGCTCAAATGTGGTACTGGTTGTTCAAGATGGTAATAAGGACCACACCACGGTGGCGACCAATTCTGATACTGGTGCCAGGTGTATTCATACCCAAGCCCAAGAGTTGTGTCGTGACGCTTTAGCTATATCAGTTTGGTGATCCCCTGGAGATTCTTACTGAGACCATTTCCAGGTTCATACACTGTCCATGCCAATATTTTTTCTTTCTTACTGCTCCACCATTTGTCTTTCTCAATTGCATTGACACGCTCGATGCGATGGTATGTTTCTCCACCCAACTTCCTTCTATTCTCGACGACTGGAATAGTTTGATTGGTGTAAATGGGATTACTTCCATCCCCATGGATAATTACTTCCTAATGGTTCCACTCAAACTTTATGGCCTGATGTAGAGTAGAAGTTACGGCCCCAGCGGAATGTATCAAGGTCGTCCCAATAACAGATTGTATGTAGCGGATATATCCAACACTTGAAACTCAACATCAAACTAGGTCGGGCCTATCTGTAGGTTGAGGTTTGTCTCCCCAATTATGGCCATTTGGGACCCATCAAATTCTTTCACGTTTATAATCCCTGCTCGTATCTTGTGCAGACCTTTACCCAACCTTTTGAAAGTAGTTAATAGACAGATGTTGAGACTCGAACCCCCATCTTGTGGTTTTCCAACACTTGCCCTACCATGTTGGCCATCTCCCCATTGGTGATGTTATTTGGTACATAGGCTTCGTTCAACACCTTCATCAAGGCATTCCTATGCGCCTCAGAGTTTTGCAGCAGTTATAAAATGGATATTTGAGAAGGGGATTTGTTAAGATGATCAACCACATAATATTCTCTCGCTTGGACCTTTCTCCAAAGATCAATTGGGCTAGTCTCAATGACAGGCGGCTTAGAAGCGGCCTTTTTGCTTGTTCCTCCCAAATGCTCAGGTATATAAACCCTACCAGTTCTGCTCATGCCTTCTTGCACATGTTTATTCTATTTTTTCCTTTCCTTTCCTTCTTTCTTCCGCAATATAATCCCAAGGTATAGAATTATACTTAAAAGACGGCGTAGGTGCTACCATCACGGTGAAAGGTGTTGTCACTTCAACCTCAAACGGAGTTGGTACGGCTACCTCAACCTCAATCGGTGTCTAATTTTGTACCACGATAGGTGTGAGAGTGACTTGAGATGTTTTAGGATTATCCCCTTCTCTAAAGAGTCCAATTGACCTTTCCGTGTCCCATTCTTCATCGATCTCTATCACGTTTACCCCTTCAACCATGTGATCCGGGAGAGGATTGTTACGGGCATTGGGTGAAACCTCCTTTTCCTGTATGACTTTGGTGTCAATTAATGTCTGAATTTCATCCATCAAAGTGCGACATTCATCAATAGTATGACCCGTCATGCCTGAGTGATAGGAACATGTCTTATTTAGATTAATCCACTGGGAGGAGTTTTCCATAGCAACAGCATGAATGGGAGTGACAAAAGTGGAAGCCTTCGGTCTCTCGTACAGTTGGTCTATGGGTTCGACAATTGGGGTGTATTGTCTGGGTGGTCTGCGATCAATTGTTGGTATCTAGGAGGTGAAGGCTGGTACGTGGGTGGGGGTGTTTGGTATGTAAACAGATATTTTGGACCTTGGGCTACCATCACTGCACCTACTTCTTTCTTCTTGGAGATACCTCCTGACTGTAAGACTTTATTTGTGGCTTGGAGTGCTTCAAAATTTTTCACCATTCCGCTTTTGATCCCTTCTTCTTTTCTTTCTGCCAACTTGATGATGTCAAAATATTTGGGGTTTTCAATAACCATCAGTCTTTCGTAGTACTGCGGACCCTGAGCTCTGACGAAGAACTTATTCATATGTTCTTCTTCCGGTGCTGGCCTTACTTTTGCAGCTTCAGACCTCCACCGAGCAGCATACTCGCAGAAAGTTTCCATTGGATTCTTCTTGAGATTCTGAATGAAGAAAACATCTGGTGCATTTTCTGTGTTAAACCTGAACTGACTCATGAAATCCGATGTCATACTCACCCAACTAACCCATTTCTTAGGGTTCTAACTGATGTACCAAGACAGGCCGTCTCTAGTGAGGCTCCTCAGGAACAACTTCATGCGGATTCTTTCATCCTTGCCAACCCCTACTAGCTTGTCACAATACATTCCCAAGTTCACCTTCGGATCGCCAGTCCCGTCAAACATTTCAAACTTAGGAGGTTTGTAACACTCTGGCAGTTCTACATATGGCTGAATACACAAATCTTCATAATTCAAACCCTCAATGTCTTTACCCCCTTCGACACTTTGAACTCTGCCAGTAAGTTTCTTAAGTTCTTCCTCCATGTTCTTGATGAGCATGTCCTTCTCGGCAGATTCAGGTATGCATAGGGTTTGTTGTGCGGTATGAGGTAAGGTTTCCACGTATATGGGATTGCTTTGATGGACTCCAGGAATCTGGGCATAATGGTGGTCGTTGGTTGAGTTTTGGGGATCATGGGTAGGTTGCGGTGCATTTTGAGGAGTGTGGTAAGTGGTGGTTTGGGGATACTAAGTTGGATGGTGATGGTGCTGTGGAGGGGTAGGTATTGGTGGAGGATTACGGTTTTAGTATGTGTGGCGTATTGATGAGGTGCGTGAGCATTTTGCGGATTTTGGTTTATGTGTTTTGGGGAGGTTCCAGGTTTTGGACGTTTGTGTTATGTTGGTTAATGTCGGGTATGTTTAGGGTGAGGGAAAGGTTTTCCAAGTTCCAAACCTACTCAAACTCCCCTTGTAGCTCCAATATTTTTTGTTCTAGATGTAAGACCAAATCATTCTGCGCCGGAGTACTCCGACCATCTGGAGTTTCAATATTCTCTGCATGGGTAGCATTGTCTTTCCTAATACCGCTCATATCATCCATTTTATCTTTTCCTTTTTCTTGGGATCACTTGGTGGAGGAGGAGGTGGAGGACCTCTAGATCTGGTGTGATATGTTGACAATGCCAGTATGCACGAACCAACCTTGGGGAATGGGAATAAAAAAAAGTAAAGAAAAAAACAAAAGGTAACCAAGTCAGTAAGGAGTACTAAAAGGATGTTTGTGATATTTAAACATGTATGTAATAAATGCACGTCCTAATTTGAGGGACTTCGTTGTGCCTAAGGTAGGCCTAAGTGACACATAGATTTGGAGAAAATTGATGCCAATAATTGCATCATTTCATTAATGCGAAAATGAACCAAATCCTTACTAAAACGACAATAATGAGAAAAGTCACTAATGGCATTTGCCTTATTACAATCAAAATCTAATCGTATCTATAAAGCATTAAAAACATTGTTTCCTAATCTACTTGGACCTAGAGGGACCTTTTCCATGCTTGGCCTTCATGGATCCATAAATCAAGTTCCCCAGGTCGCGCATATACAATAGTAGGTAAGCCCTTGCTAGATGCCCTCCTTCATTTCCTCCGTGTTCTAACAATCCGAGAATCTCTTTCTCATCTTCCCCTCAAGTTCCATTATCCCTTGCTCCAAATATTTCAACCTCTCTATTGATTTAGTAGCAATTTCTTTCCATTCGTTGATTGCTTCCATATCCACTTTGTGTTGTTCCAAATGCCTAGCTTCATACTCGAAGACCCTCTTGCGCAACATCCTATACTTGACTTGTGCTTCAGCAGCGTCATCTATAACCCTATTTTTCAGATTAATTCCTGGCTTGACATCTCCCGCTATATCATCTACCAAGCATGATGGGTAGAAGTACACATGGCCGGCATGATACCTGTTTGGACTGATAGTATCTTTCTCCACAATGACCTTTTTATTCCACATATGTTGCGCCTCGAATTTGAATAGAATGGCGTTCCCTTTAAGTCTGCTTTGTACTGGACTATGTTGGAAACCCGAGGTATAACCTTCTTTCTTCCTGCTTGCCTCATTACCCTTATAGGAGCATAATGATAGATTCCTCTTAAACTGATCAGCACTAGATGAATGGTTTCTCTTGACCTAATTATGAACTCGCTGCTAGGGAACTGTTCTAACATCCAATGTACCTTTTCGTTAGTAATTTCTGAAGAAGCGCACCCATCTCACAGCACTTCCAGGTTGCGCAAACCTATCTGGGATAAATGTAATTCTTTTTGGATGATGGGAGGCTATGTAATCGTTCAGTGGTCGTCGCAGAAGCTCTTGACGATATTCATCTCTCTGGAAATGTTCTAATAACCACACCTGCAACAACAAATTACAGCCCTCGAAGTGCCCATACATCTTCTTGTATCGATCTAGAGCTCGGTACATTTCGTCCAAGATCATGGGGATGATAGTGTAAGTTTGTGCCTCAATTCCTTCTATTAAAGTCCTAGAGACCATGGATAAGTGAGTGTGGATCCTCCCCCATTTCATCGGTAATATCAGCAACCCCAAGAAACAGAAAATGAACAGAAAAACTCGGCGGTGTGTCCAACCCAAAGAAGTAATGGCAAGTTCATCATGGTGAAGGCGATATGACTTGCTATACCCCTAACGTTCATAAAGGAATTCAAATGGTATGTATGACTTTTTCAGACAGAGTAACTCATCATTTTTCTTGAAACCCATCATTTTCCAGAAATCTCGGAGAGTGCAACTTTTTGGTACCAGTAAACCTGGACTATCCCATGGCAGCCTAGCGAAGCCTCCTATTTTCTCTAAGAGACGAGCCATTTCTATGTCACCAAAGAGGAATATAGATATTTTCTCATTCCAAAACATAATGGCGCCCTCAATCAATGCATTATTTGGCCGAATGTTCAATGAGGAGGGTAAATTTCAGAGGACACTTTTTCACATGATTCTTGTCACTAGGTGAGAGTTCTTCCACCAATCAAGCAACAAAGGTGGGATGTTTTGAGCCATGCCGAACCTTGGGACTTCGTGCCTCATTTTCTGCAAAAACAAATAGAGTTAGACCTTTCCCCCTACGAATCTGACTATTTACACATTAATGATCAACATACTGGCATGTTTTCTCCAAATAATGCACATAACATGATGGTGTCCATTGGGATATGGAAATCCCGGATTATCATGCGGACAACGTTCTAACCCATACTAGGTTTGACATGATGCATGCACAGTTGATACTAGAGTGAGGTTTCTAGAAGGGTCTAGACTAGTACTCTCAAGTGGACAACCTGAGAGGGAAAGGCACGGAACCGTTGACTGCACCGCTGATCGACTAGCTTACCGCAAATAAGCCTTTCCAATTTAAAGGGTAATTTCGAAAGAGCGCAGACACTCATCAAATGCTGCTACGCTCAAATTACACTTTAAAATAGTGTAAGAGGATTATCACTTATCGTGCAATGCCGAACACTTAGATTTTGGTTGTAAAAATATTTATATCTAAATGCAAAAGTATAAACTAACCTAGAAAGAAAGTAAAATGATCAATGGCTACAAGGATGGATGCATCGGGAATTACACTCAAGTAACGATCCAATGTATTTCACGATTTTACAAATACGACTGAGTTTATGTTAATTAGCCACAGATAATAATTCTTAATTAGCTTCTTCCAAAGACTAACAAGACTTCCTAATTTTTCCTAACCCAATTAAGAGATTAAGCACATATGGATATGGCTACAAGTAGTTCAATCCTATTCCTAGGTAGAATCTATAAAATGAGGGTTAAAACCTCAAGTTCTTGTTAATTAATCTTTCCCAAACCCAAATTATCTTTCCCAAAATTAATTTGGAGTTAATGAGCAATTCCTAGGGTTAGCTAATCCCTTTGGAAACATTAAAGAACAAGAATAATTAAAGAAACACTAACTCACTTCATAAATAAATAAAAATTATTCCATACATATGCACAACAAGGTATTTAATCCACACTTTAAACATGAATATTTCCATAAACAAGAACTAGTGTTGGGAATAAATACTACACACTTAAATATTCAATACAAAGCAAGGAAATAAAGAAATAAACATAAATGGGTAAGAAATCCTTAACCACAAGCTTGAAATCTTCAAAACCCAAGTGTGTGTGCAAACCCTAGCTTCCAAAAATGTTCTCTCTTGTCTTCAAGACTCAAAATATGCTAAAACAATGCCAAAGATACTGAAAATATCTACTAGGTCGTGTATAAAAATGGTTTGGGGAAAAAATGTGAAATTCCAAAACTGCCCAGCATTTTCCCAGAAACTACCCTATGCGTTCGCAACAGAGGGCCCGGGTTCGCACTGAATTATTTCCCAAAAGGTATGCGATCGCATACAGCCATGTGCGTTCACATAGGCCATTTGTCCAGCTGCTGACCATCCCCTCTCTCCCTTATGCGTTTGCACTATCCATCCGCGATCGCATAGTATTATCTTCCTGGACTTATGTGATCGCATGTAATCACTAGCGATCGCGTAGAGTAAAAACTGGGCAGACCTCTATTTTCCAATTTAGCTCCTTTTTGACTTGTTTTCACACGATTTCTTCACCATCATCTCTAAATCATTTGAAACGTGAAATATACTACTAAACATCAATAAATGTCTTAGTTTTTCAACAAAATTATACAAAAGATTAAGTATAAAGAGGAGATAAGATGGTAAAATTCTAACTTATCAAACCCCCAAACATAAGATATTTCTTGTCCTCAAGCAATTCAAAAACTAAGAACATCCTACAAGAATATGATCACTTAAGCTCAATGGCATACCAAATATCATTTCAAGTCAAAAAGGGTCAATTTAAGCACAATCTAGTGACTTTAGTGGGTACCAACAATTAATACAAGGCATATGAATCACTAACTTTTTGCACATTTTATTTCACTTTCAAAAGCTCAAACACCACATTAACCAAAGTAGCAACCAAGTCATGACACTAAAGATTCAAAATTTGCCTCTCTATAACAATTGTCCCCTCACTCATTCCTCCCAATTGAAAATGGATTAAACTCACAATTTGAGTATCATGTGCCCTCACACTTTAAGAGAGAATACCAAACTCATAAATTGCAATTCAAAATATAAATGGGATGTCAAATGCAAAGACTCAACTCTCTCTCTCACAAAGATATTCAAATGCACCCAAGTAGTACAATAGGCTTGCCCTTCATGTATTTCTCCACTAATGTAGACATACTTGGTTCAAAATCAATTAGGACTTAAAGGGTTGTAGTTTAGGATTTTGGTTAAGGTATGGCACAATTTGATAAGAGTGATTCAAAACCTCCCTAAGCACTACACTTTTTCAACAATCAAAGTCCACTTCCTTCAAGAATTTTCCACCCTTTCTTCTCTTTTCTTTTTTTTATCACCTAGTCTTCCATTTATTCATACTTTCTTTTTTTTTCATTTCATTTAATTTATTTATAACACTTTTCACTTTTTGAGAAGCCTCCATATCACAACTTTTCCAACATCCACCCCCAAACTTAGGCTTTTAGCCTATATTCATATTTTAAATTACTTAGGGAGGTACGGTGCCAAAAGAATGGCTTGTAACATGGTTGCCAAAGAAAAAGTAAAAAAAAAATGCTCAAAAGGGTTGACTAGGAAAATTATTCATGGGTCTGAAATTTAGGCACAATAATGGTCCAAGAAAGGCTTAATATCATTTTTCAAACCAAGTTAGTCTAGGATTTTTCCTTGAAGCACATTCCGGGCAAGTTCTAGACTACAAATGATGCAAAAGAACTTCACAATTAAAGCTCACCATACATGGCACATGAAAACTCAAATGGAATACAAATCCAAAATCCAGTTGAAACCAATAAATCTCAAGGAATTCACATGTAGCCTAAGAAGTTATTTAGTGAATCAAAGAGCCAAAATTAGAATCTAAAAGTCACAACAAGGAACCTTACTTTTATATATATATATATATATATATATATATATATATATATATATTATATATATTTAAAGATAAAAAACTTCATATGCCCAAGTTTAAATCATATTGGTACCAAACAAGTCATAAGCTGGCTTGTGGACGCAAGATTACACCCCAAATACCAATTTATTCACAACTAGCTACTAAACTAACTACTAAAAAAATTTCTTTCTAAAAAAATCTAAACAAGAGTAATCCCTTAAGAAAGTTGTCACGCCATCCATCATAGGGAAAAGTCATCCGTTTCAACATAAATAATTTCCTTGGAAAAGAATTGTGGTAGAAAGAAAAACCAAGGAGTTCCATTAATACTACTATATAAACAAAAATAAAAACCAAAATAAACCCAGATAATAACACGAAAACTAATATAACAAAATATTACTAATAAACTAAAAATGTCAACCAATCCACAAGTTCACAAAAAAAAATATCATGATCCACGTAATTCTCTACAAACATAGATCAAATATTGAACCACCCCCAACCTAAAGTGTTGCAGTGTCCCCAATGCAACTAATCAAAATAAGGTAAAATGAAGGAGGTGCTCCCTGAAACTGCATCACTCGGAGCTGGAGGTGATGGGAAATCTGAGCTCCAAATCCTCATCATCATCATCATCATCCTCAGAATCCTGTGAGCCACAGAGTGAACTCAGCTTGTGCATCATCCTCGACAGAAACTTGTTTTTCTTCTTTTCATGCTCCTTGAATTTCGTCTGTCGCCTTTCAAGTTTTCCTTGTCTCCGGCTCATGTCCTCTAATATGTTCTTGATTGCTTTTTGTTCCAGCACTACATCATCTAAGGTCGGTGGCTTCCTACCAAACCCAGTCGAAGTGCCCTCACCAGATGGACTAGAGGGAAGACCTGCGACAAGCTGTCGAATATGAGCATCTACACCATAGATCTGATGGGAAATGTGGCGCATAGTGGGAGGTCCATAAGAAAGTGGATTCATGGGGTCATGTGATCCTGCTGTAACTGTGGAGGCACCACCGGATCCCTTAGCAGGCTCATCAAACTGCCCAAATGAAGGAGATAGCACATTAATCCTTCTCTTCTTCTTCTTCCCACCAGTTGGCCCTTTTATAAGCAATGGATAGATTACTACGGCAGGGTCCTTCTCAACATCAGTCGGGCTCGGTAGCACCTCAGCATCATAACACAACTGAGTGATAAATGAGGGAAAGAATAGGCTTCTAGACCTTCGTTGCATGATTCCTCAATTTCACTCACAATGTGCTGGCCCACGTTCACTAGTAAGCCATCCATAATAGCAGCAATCATCAGTGCCTTCTCAGGCGTCACCTTAATCTCATGTCTAGCTAGCACAATCCGGCACAGATAATGGATAGCCAAATCTTGGCTTTCACGGTGAACTCATGAGAATCAACCCCTTTATGTATTCTTTCCCAAGTCGGTTGCACCCCGTCATGAAGCTTCTCCACCAACCATTGTGTTCCTCTCTCTCTTCCTCTGGCCCTCTATATCTCATTGTTAGCATTGGGAAGCCCGTAGTGTGCATTTATTACCCGGGGCCAAAGTCGACCCACTTGCCCCTGACAAAAGTGAATTCTTCCCCCTAGAAATTTGTCTTCACCACGTTGGCATAAAAATAACGAACTATTTTGTAGTTCGCTCTGATTGGTTCAAGAGCAAAGCACATCCATCCACTATCAGTCAGTCTAAGGAAAATATCCGGCATCTTAGCATTAAGTTTGTCTAAATGGATGCCTCTTTCTTTGATAATTCTTTTTGACACGAGTTTGTCATAATTCCTTTCACACTCAGCTGTGAATCTCGTCGCATCAAAATACTCTTCTTCCATAACTGGGGGCCATACTCTTGCACATTTTGCACATTTTCAACATTTTTCGAGGCCATTTTATACACAAAGTACCTACAAATGGAGACCACATGTTACACTGGTACTTTATACATTGTATTATGATGTATCTAGGCCAAAGAAAAGAGCCGCGAAGCAACAACACAAAGACTTGCGGAGCTACTATTTTACTGCCAGTTTTGTAAGGCAGTGTGATCGCAGTCAGATCATGGCGATTGCATAGGGCAAAATTTTTGTTTCACGTCGGAAGCAGTGTGCGATCGCGGAGCAAAAGATGCGATCGCATAAGGAAAAATTTCAACCTTGCAAATTTTAAACAGTCGATCACGCACAGGACCTTGCGACCGCAGAGGTTCCCCTTTTCGCCCGGTTGAATTTTCTCTTGGGCATTTTCACAAGAACATAAGGGCCACAGATTTGCACACACGTTTTTAAGGAATTTAAGAACAGATTTTCCCCAGATTTTGTTCAAGAAGCACAAGAAATTCACTCAACCAACCTTACTCAGCAAGCATGCACACAATCAAACTCAATATTCAAAAAAAAAACTCCAAATTAACAATCTTAAACCTTGGATATGAAGAAGAAAGAAAAGTGGGTGTTTATTTACACTAATATCACACAAAAATTGAATTTTTAAAGAAAGAATCGAGTGATAAAGTACATACCTGAGAGATTGAACTTGATTAGGGGTGTGAAATTGAAGAGAGAAAACCATTTGGATGATTTTTGAGAACCAGGGGTGAGAATTTTCGTTTTGGGCAGAAGAGTGGGTGAATGGGTCATTTCCAGTGTTAAAATTATTTTTCACTTACCTGAAGGAATGCGATCGCGTGTGTACAATGGCGATCGCACAGTGCAAAAATCCCAGAAAATCTGCGATGGCTTTAGCAGTTATGCGATCACATAGTGTAACTATTACCTACTGAAATGTGAACGCATTAACTGTGCAGCGATCACATAGTGCAATAGCGTGTTGCACTGCATTTTTGCACTAGCTACTGGTTTTTGGCTTCCCAGTCACCCCGTCCTGCTCAAATCAACTCCAAAAATTTTGAAACTTGGCAGATTGGTTAGAAATAATATAAGAAGCTATTCTAAAAAAGAAATTTTCAAAAATGACGAAAAAATTTGAAAACGAGGGGTTGCCTCCCACCAAGAGCTGCATTTAACATCGTGGCACGATGCAAGTCAACTTTACCACTTTTCTCCCCACTTGGACGATATGAACTGGGAACCTATCTTGGAATCAAGCTTGTGACCACGAGCGATGGGGGGTGGTAAGTAGATGATCAAGCCAATCCCTAAATTCTTCATTTTTCACTTCTTGGATTTCATGTGAGGAATGTCATTTTGCCTTGTTGTTCTTTCAAATTGTAAAATGTAGGGCCTTAGTCTTTCCTCCTCGCATTCCTTCATTGACTCGTGTAGTTGAACTCCCATCTCACCACACAATTCCAATGTTGAAAAATTCTTGGAACGTAACTGCAAGTCTTCAACTTGCAATTTTTCCCGTATTTTGACATCCTCTTTTCCCCCCGGATTAGAGTTAATTTCAACCAAATTTTCATTTACACCGGTTGACTCTAATCCCCCATTTTTCTTGGAATCAATAATACTCATGGAGTCGGTTGGCGGATGTTCAAGTCTTGATTCCTCAAACTAAAGCTCACTTTCTTCCACGGAATTGGACTCTTCTTGGCTTCCTTCCACACTTTCAAATTGAGAGGCATAATGAGCCTCCATTAATGATTTCATTTGATCATCCAAAGTGCGGATATGCTCATAATTTTGAGTCACATCATGTTTCAATTCCTCGAGTGCAAAGTTGTGCTTCTCCTCATTTTCAAGAATGGCCTCCAACATGAGCATCATCCTCTCTTTTTTAGCATTTGAGAGTTCTTCTTGGTTTTGATCAAGTGCCAAGGAAAGATTTTCAACTTAAACCTCCAAGGAAGGTTCTTGGATATCACTCACTTCCGGGGCTTTTTAATCCCTTAAGGATTCAATCATTTCATCCATTTGTGTTGCAGCCTTTCAAGTGCCAATTCATTTTGGAGGCTATTCTCCAAAAGCTCCGGTCGTTCCGAGAGTTTAGACCTGTTTCCCCCATTTCTACTTCATTATATGCAGTTCAGCTTCATTACGTTGTCTTATATTGGTTGGCTCGGGTTCGGAGCGATTCTTGGAGAGAAATGAGACACTTAGTCTCTTATCTTGGTTCAATAGTTGGAAAAGTCAACTGGAAGTTGACTTATTGGTAAACGACCTCGGAATGTAGATTTAATGATTCAGATAGCTTCATTAGGTGATTTGGGACTTAGGAGTGTATTCGGAATGTGGTTTTGATGTCCGGTGTAGAATTAGCCTTGAATTGGTGAAAGTTGGTTTTTGGTGATTTTCGATCGGCAGTGGAAAATGGGTTATCGGGGTCGGAATGGAATTCCAAAAGTTGGAGCAGGTTTGTAGGGTAATTTTGGATGTGTGTGCAAAATTTCAGGTCAATCGAACGTGTTTTGGATGGTTTCAGCATCTTTGGCAAAATTTAGAAATTTCAAAGTTCATAGGCTTGAATTTGATGTGATTTTGGTGTTTTGCGTTGTTTTTGGTGTTTTGAAGGATCGAATAAGTTTGAATAAGGTTATGGGGCTTGTTGGTATTTTTTTTGGGGGCCCCGAGGGGCTCGGGATTTATTTCGGATGGTTAACGGAGGTTTGGACTTGGGAATTTGCAGCAAAGCAGCTGCTGGTACCATTTTATTGGTGTGGCTGCACCTGCGGATGGGGAGCCACAGGTGCGATTGCCACAGGTGCGAGGACCATGCACAAGTGCCGAGTTTGGCAGCTTGTGAAAGGGTCGTAGGTGCGGATTGGTGGCCGCATCTGTGGAAGTGCAGGTGCGAAGAGGTAGTCGCAGGTGCAGAAAATGGAGACTTGAGTCAAGTGCGCAGATGTGCACCTGGGACTGCAGGTGCGCATAACTGGCCACAGGTGCGAGACCACTGGCTACAGAGTATAAAAGGGTTCCTTCGTGAAACTTCACCCACACTTCACCATTTGTGGACGGGTTTGGATATTTGAGCAGTGTTTTTCAGAGGAAATTGAAGGTTATCGATTGAACATTTGATAGACCCTCAGGGGTATTTTTTTACACTATTCTCACACCATCCTGATAGAATATTTGTGAACTCAGTCATGTTTACCACTTGTTGTTATTTTCACTGTTATCACACTATTTTGAAACCCTGAGAGATATTTTGGGCCGAGTCCCGTGAGTTGAGATGAATTGCCCGAGTGGCTTGTGAGGATGACTGAGTGAGGACGAGAGCCGAGTATGTGAGGATAGTTATGGATCGGGCTGCACGCCGCAGCAATATAGATTATATGGATTGGGCTGCACGCAAGTAGCAATATTGATTATACATAGATCGTGCCGCACGCTACAACAATATATATATTGGATCGGGCTACACGCCACAGCAATATAGAATTTGGGTTGTAGGAGCCCCTCCAGGAGTCTCTACACCCCCAGTGAGTGCAGTTGACTATTATGTGGATCGGGCTGCACGCCGCAGCGTATGTTATATGGATCGGGCTACATGTCGCAGCGTATGTTATATGGATCGGGCTCTACACTGCAACAATATATATATATATTGGATCGGAATGAACGCCACAACAGTTGTTATATGGTACCTGATGAGTAAGAGTACTGAGTGTGAGCATTGACTTATGAGAGTAGAGTCACGAGTGACTAAGAGGCTTACCCGAGAGGAATTATTTTGTGAGTGACATTGTGCCCGAGTGGCTGATATTTTTATGAAACTACTCTTTTCACTTTTATTTACACTGAGCCTCTTTGATAAATGTTGACTAATGCTTTATACAAGTTTTAAACGGAAAAACTGGAGCTTTGTGAAATCTTTGGTAAATGTGGACTCTTGACTTGATCTATTACCTTTACCGGTACTTATTTTTATGAAACTATAAAGTTTAAATTCTCGTCACTACACTCAAGTTTTTAGATACTTTGGTTACGTACTGAGTTGGTATACTCACGTTACTCCATGCACCTTGTGTGCAGATTCAGGTACCGGGGCAGAGCGATAGTTGAACCACCCCATTTTTATGAAACTATAAAATTTAAATGCTCGTCACTGCACTCAAGTTTTTAGATACTTTGGTTATGAAACTATATTTGGTTATGAAACTATATTTTTATGAAACTATAAAGTTTAAATGCTCGTCATTGCACTCAAGTTTTCTAGATACTTTGGCTACTTACTGAGTTGGCGTACTCACGTTACTCCCTGCACCTTGTGTACAGATTTAGGTACTGGGACAGAGCGATAGTTGAACCACCCCATTTGGAGCATTGTTCGAAGATTGCAAGGTAGCTGCTCGGCATCCGCAGCCTACTCTTTCTCCTTCCTACTCTGTCATTTTACTTTACTTCCCAGACTTGTTGTAATAGAGGATTTGTATTAGACTGTATCACCTCTTAGATTCTCATGACGATTGACTCCAGATGTTGGGGATGTGTTTAGATGTTCTAATCATTTTTATTGTTTTGAACTGCTTAAGAAACAAAATTATCATGAAAAATTCGGATATTTGATGTATTAAATAGGAAAATCATTATGTAATTTCAGTGAATTGGCTAGCCTAGTATCATGATAGGCACCATCACGGCTAGTTTAGGTTTGGGGTCGTGACATAGGGGATCTGGGAAGGGACGGACAAATACACACAATCATACCAATGACCATTTTGGCAACCACACCTATCACAAATACTCAACTCATGGGTTTGAGATTGTGCGCACAATCCATCCCCGAGATAATTTAAACAATTTTGCCACGAGTGTGGTCCTCCACATAACGACAAGGTTCATCAAAGTATGAACAACTACCATCCAACCAATTTTCATTATATGATGCCATTTTTTTTTCAAAAATTAAAAAACTAAACAAGTACAAATAAGAAAAATAGACCAAGGTAAGAAAAGTAATTACACAAATATTCACAAGTTTGGACCAAAGAACTTATGCTTATTTCTCAAACAACCTAAATTACGCCCATTGCTCCCCGGCAACGGCGCCAAAATTTTATATGCTCAAATTACACTTTAAAATAGTGTAAGCGGTCGACTGTCAAATATAATAACCCAACTAGGTTGGGGTCGAATCCCACAGAGAACAATATGTAGGTGGTTAGGAATGTAAGAGAATTATCACTTATCGTGCAATGCCAAACACTTACATTTTGGTTGTAAAAATATTTATATCTAAATGCAAAAATATAAACTAACCTAGAAAGAAAGTAAAATGATAAATGACTACAAGTATAGATGCATCGGGAATTACATTCAGGTAACGATCCAATGTATTTCACGATTTTACAAATATGAGTGAGTTTATATTAATTGGCCACAGATAATAATTCTTAATTAGTTTCTTCCGAGGACTAACAAGACTTCCTAATTGAATTATTCCTAACCCAATTAAGATATTAAGCACATATGGATATGGATACAAGTAGTTCAATCCTATTCCTAGGTAGAATCTATAAAATGAGGGTTAAACCTCAAGATCTTGTTAATTAATTTTTCCCAACCCCAAATTATCTTTCCCAAAATTAATTTGGAGTTAATGAGTGAATACTAGGGTTAGATAATCCTTTTGGAAACATTAAAGAACAAGAATAATTAAAGAAACACTAACTCACTTCATAAATAAATAAAAAACATTCAATACATAAGCACAACAAGGTATTTAATCCACACTTTAAACATGAATATTTCCATAAACAAGAACTAGTGTTGGGAATAAATATTACACACTTAAATATTCAATACAAAGCAAGGAAATTAAGAAATAAACATAAATAGGTAAGAAATCCTTAAGCACAAGCTTGAAATCTTCAAAAACCAAGTGTGTGTGCAAACCCTAGATTCCAAAAATATTCTCTCTTGTCTTCAAGACTCAAAATATGCTAAAACAATGCCAAAGATACTGAAAATATCTGCTAGGTCGTGTATAAAAATGGTTTGGGGATAAAAACGTGAAATTCCAAAACTTCCCAGCATTTGCCCAGCAACTTCCCTATGCGTTCGCAACAGAGGGCCCGCGTTCGCACTGAATTATTTCTCAAAGGTATGCGATCGCATACAGTCCTGTGCGTTCGTATAGGCCATTTGTCGCTGACCATCCTCTCTCTCCCTTATGTGTTTGCACTGCCCATCCCGATCGCATAGTATTATCTTCCTGGACTTATGCGATCGCATGTAATCACTGGCGATCGCATAGAGTAAAAACTGCGCAGACCTCTATTTTCCAATTTAACTCCTTTTTGACTTGTTTTCACACGATTTCTTCACCATCATCTCTAAATAATTTGACACCTAAAATATACCAATAAACATCAATAAATGTCTTAGTTTATCAACAAAATTATACAAAATATTAAGTATTAAGAGGAGATAAGATGGTACAATACCAACTTATCTAGTGCCGCTATGGTATTAGTTGGGCACGAGTGGAATATGATGTGGAGAATGCTTTATGAAAGGATAAGTAACACATTGTCAAGTATTTGCATGATAAATATGTGAAAACAATAAACGCAGTATTAAGATAAAACATAACAGACGTAAGAAGAAAGAAGAAAAAAGCAGTTGATGCTTGGCATTCATTTTTATTTTTTTGTTACACTTAATCCTATATGCATGATTTCTAGTGATCAAGTTGAAGGTTGAAAGTTAAGAGACATTATATTCCTATTGGCAGATTTTCTGGTGGCACGTAGCAATAAGAATGATTGCAGCATTTGAATTCATGTTTGCTAGCAAATAACGTGTGTGTGTGTGTGTGCGCTTACCCTAAAGACATGGTTTCCAATAGTGCTCATATAAATTGAACGGCACATATAGAAAACACATTATTAAGTCCTATAGGCATGTGTCCTAATAGTGAGTAAAGTAACAATGCTACATAACATTAAACAGGCCCACAGTAAGCCCAAATAAAAATAAATACCTAGCATTGCCTGGGCCTTCAATATCTCTTACACAGTGTACCCAGGCCTTCAAAAAAGAGCCACGTTCAAAATATGAATCAAGGGTCCATAGAAAAGTCCAAACCAATTTATAACCATAGCACCAAGTGTTGCACCACTTGAAACAACCAATTCAAATACACAGTACATGACAGGGGAAGTGGAATAATAGGAATAGTTTTGGAGGTTGAGGGAGTGACTAAGGACCAAGCCTTAATGTGTCAGAGTTCACAAGGGCCTCAATTGGACCCCGAGCAGTGCTCACACTAGGGAGGCCAACAATAGAACCTAGATAGCCTTGGCTTTCAGCCGGCTAAGAACGAGAATTTAGAATAGCATGAGTAGCAAGTAAGGAGAGTGGATAGTGATGGAAGCAAATACACAGTACATGACGGGGGATGTGGAATAATAGGAATAGTTTTGTAGGTTGAGGGAGTGACTAAGGGCCAAGCCCTAATGTGTCAGAATTCACAAGGGCCTCAATTGGACCCCGAGCAGTGCTCACACTAGGGAGGCCAACAATAGAACCTAGATAGCCTTGGCTTTCAGCCGGCTAAGAATGAGAATTCAGAATAGCATGAGTAGCAAGTAAGGAGTGTGGATAGTTACGGAAGGACATAAATTAAGTGATACACCAAGTTGAGCATACAGAGCAACTAGTCAAGAAGACCAGTAGGTTCAGCAGGATTTCCACACATAGCAAAGTACCACATAGACAACCTCATATTGAAAGAATTGGGAGAAGAAACAGGTTTGCATGATATACATAGATTATCATGTACAGATGCATGATACTAAACTAGTTGAGACCTAAAGATCTAAATTAAGTTATGTATACATCCTAGTGCCATGTTAATCAGTATTTAGACATGATGGGGGACACACATTGTGACAATCACTGAAAGGACAGGGTATCAAATGAACCAAAGGCATACTGGGAAAACATATCAACATAGAAGCAAGATCATAGTCGATAGAAAATAGTCTTAATACAAATTTAAACATATTGTAAAAGCAGGACAAACATTTTATCGATTCAGAGTAGTGCGAGATAGCAAGCTCATAACAAATAGCACATGTTGATATTCTGGGATTGACACAATAAACTAATTAACCAAATAAGGTCTGAGTTATGCCAAAAAAACAAAAGGATTCAAACAGGGCATGGAAAACAAGTTGAGGCAACTGTTAAGATGTCACTCAATCACTAATGGTATGGGGATCATGTTGAATGACACAATAGTAGGGGAACATGTCATAATTAACACAAGAAGTTCTATCACAACTATGAAGCGTTCAATTATTGAGATTAAGGACAAGGCAAGTAAGCAGGTTTAGGGAACATTCAGGCACTAATACACTAGTTAAACAAACTTAAGAGGATCAGATTATCCAAATTAGACTTAAGCAATCTCAGAATCAACATCATTAAGAGGAAATTAAATGCTAAAGAGACTTAGAACACAGTAGAATTAACAGAATCGCGCACAAAAGTAATCTAGAAAATACATTAAGCCATGCATTTCAAGGGTGAGAACACATGTGAATCAAAGACACGTAGGGATGAAATTGCAAAAGTCAAGTAGCTTACCAATTAAATGGAAAACAATAAAGAACAAAATATCCACAAGAACCCAGAAATATCGATGCGTCAAAGTTCCCAAGAGCTTCAAAAGAACCCCGGACAATGCTCGCACCAAGAGAAAATTCAAACAACAGACTCTCGGTGGCCTTGGCTTTCAGCCGGCCAACACAAAACACAGAATAGGATAATGAAGGAATTAACCGAACAAGCCTCAAAATTTTAGTGAAATTATAGCGATTAAAAGTCTGTCTCAAAGGGGAATTGGGAGGGGTTTATATAACAGTAAAATTGGATGAACAAACAAGGAAAATAATTGGTTAAACATAGATAAAGAAAGAAATCAAGTAAACATGGACGAAGAAAAGGGGAAAATCTTGCATGAAAATCAGTAGAGTAATAGGAAAGGAAAGGTATCAAACTCCAAACACTAGTTTGGGTTTTAAACTCAAATCGGCCAACTGGTATGAAGAACCTAGTTCATCTTGCGTATATGGACGGGATATCCAGACCATCAAGATTGAGTCGATTCTCATCCGATATAGAGGTAGTATTTGCAAAAAATTAGGAAAATACCTAAGTAATACCAAAATCGCGTAACCAGTACCCAAAGGATCTATATATAGTAAACAAACAAAGGTCGAATCCCATTATTAATGGGATTAGGAGAGGGAATTAAGGGTGGAAGCTAGGGTTTATGTGGATAGGAGAAGAGAGAGTGTGATGGCGGCCGTAAAGAGGCGAAATAGGTCTCTTAGGTTTAGGTGGGGAAGTAATTAAAAATGGGGGGACGAACGAGGACTGTTGATCTTGAAAGATCAACGGTTGGGATTTAAAATGAACGGGGCGGGTCAATTGAAACGGGTACCGACCGGGTTTTGTAAAGGGGTCGTTTGGCTTTGGGCTGGGAGATTCTGGGTTAAGGTATTCGGTCATTCTTGGTTCGAAAATTGATTTAAAATTGAGCCAGCCTTTAAACATACATAATTTAGCAAAATAATTAGTAAATGAGTAACAAATATTTTTATGCACAAAAAATGATTAAAAATAATGATTTAGCATTATAAAATATAAAATTCTATTTCTACATAAATAATATAAATAAAAATCGTTTGTGTATGAATATAGGTCATTATTGCAAAATTAGATAAATAGCGTAAAAATGCTAATGTGATTACATGAAATGAAGTAAAAATATTTGAAATATTTATTATAGGTGTAAAGTAATAATTTTAGGTGACTAAGTCATCCCAAAAAAAATTTAAAGGGATAATTACTAAATATTTATATAATTAAATGCAAGAAAACTAATTTAAAGCTCTAAAAACTATGAAAATTATAGAAAATTCTTGTAAACTAAATAATGATGCAAAAATACAATTTTGAAAGTGTATATGTATATATATATATATATATTAAAAAATATGAGGGCAAAATTGGGTATCAAACTCAGACTTCCCAAGGCGTGGTGCTTTGTGTGAGCACCTCACACTTAGTTCTCACCATCTATCTCGCTTTTGCACTCTTGCTATGATTTTTCTTCCCATGATTGTAATCCTACAAAATAAAAACAACCACTAAAAAAATAATATAATAAAAATAAAGGAAACCGGTAAAGTTGGGTTACCTCCCAACAAGCGCCTGATTTAATGTTGCGGCACGACTTGAACCACTTTTTGTCTCCATCTCGAACTTGTGAATTGAGCCCCCAATTTGGCTTCAAGCTTTTTGCTAGAAAAATATAATTGGGCCAAGTAACCGATTTCGCATTCTACACTTCTTGACCTTCAGATGAGGTATGTAATTATGTCTCTCGGCACGATAAATTCCAGAATGTAAGCACCTTGCTCCTCATCCGTTGGCTCCTCCAAAGGGTTGAATGGCTCAATATCACCCAAACATAATGTCGAAAAAATGCATGGAATGAGGATCATTATGCCCCAACTCTAGAATTGCGTCACTATTTACATCCTCATAAGTACACACACTAGAGTCATCAAATATATTATTATCTACTTCCTTACATGACTTCAGTGTGCTTTCCTCAACATGGACATCATCACTAAGAGTATGGTCGAATGATTAACTCTCCACTTTTAACTCCTCAATTTAATGTATAAGCTCCTTTTCAGTCTCACACAACTCATTATTATTTTGTTGGGTGTTGGACGCATCAACCTTTGCATCCAATTAGGCTTCCAAGTCGTGAATAGCAGTTCCAAATTTTTCGATCTCTTGCTCCAGTTGAGATCTTCCTTCTATTAAGTCTTCCATCCCATTTGTAATTTTCTCACGTTAAACCTCATATATTTCTAATCTTTCAGCTTGTTCCATTAGCCAAGTTTGTCTTACAATCTCCACTTCTTCAAAATTTTCCACTTGCTGGAACTCGCTCTCGTCTCCAATTTTAGGCTATCCTTGACTATCAACTAAGTTTGCAGCTTGTTGATCGTCGAATGGTTCAACCCATTCTTCAATTTTGGCCTTCATTCTCTTCATCATTGCCTTGATATTTTCATATTTTTTTGACGTTCCTCAGTTTGCTCCATTAAAAATTGAGTTTGCTCCGTTATTTGCCTCATCGTGTCCATTATATGAGCATCATGTTACACAACTTTCATATTGTTGATCCTAGCAAATTCACAAATATTATTAGAAAGATCATAATAAGAGCTTGGAGACGGATAAAAAGAATTAGGACAACCATCCCAATGGCCACCTTGACCACCACACATGTTAAAATTATTCCACTCATAGGATTGAGATTGTGCACATAATCCACTTCTGGGAATATTCTGACCATTTTTTCACTAGTGGAGTCCTCCACAATATGGACAAGGATCATCAAAATAAGAATAATCATCATACGAACAATTTCATTCCAAGATGCCATGTCAAAATAAGAAAAGAAAATACTAACTAAATAAGAAAATAAAAAAATTGAACAGAAATCAATTAAAGCTTAACTTAGATAAACAATCAATAACTAAGTCACCAGCAACATCACCAAAAACTTGTTGGTTCCCCAAGTACACGCAAGTATACGTGACTGTCAAGTAATAAAGTGATTCGAAAGTCAAATGTCGAACCCGTAGAGACTTAGATTAATCGTTAACTAAACAAACTAAAATCAATAACTGTCCAAGATAATAAAAAATGTTGTTTATCTACCAAACTACTTTTGCAGAGATTGAACAAATAATTAGCTTATTTATCGGGGATGAAAGTGTGTGTTTTTTATTTTACTCTGAGGAGATGAATATTCCAGGATTGTGGTCATTTTATCAATCATATTAAGTTCAATAACCCCACTTGTTAATCCAGAATATCAATGGTTGCTAATTGACCAGATTATTTATATGAATAGCATGTTCCCACAATACTACTCAGCTATCCACAATATATCAATCCTATATTCCTATGGTGTTGAGTCTATCATGAACGAATATAATACGGTATTCAACTAAGAAATATTGTTAGGTATATTCTTATCCTAACCGCGAAATCATTTCCCGAGCCACGGGTTCAGAAACAAGCTCTCTTTAAGTCTATTCTAATCTAAACAAGGCTTTCCCAAGCATAGCATAGATAGTAGGGTGAATTGGTAGCTACAACAATTCAAAAGTTAAAATTAGAATTAAAGAAAAAATCACAAGATGATAATCCGAAGTAACGAAGACGTAACTAATAAACATTAATAATCATGTCAACCACAACCCTACAAACTAGAGTGCTTATCCACTCATGTTCGTAGTGACAATATTTCAAGTATTTTGCATAAACAAATTACAAAGAAAAGATGAAGGAATGAAGAACTCGATGATTTTCTCCTCCAAAAGTTATTCCACGTGATGTTCTTGCCTCCAAATAATGTTCCCAAAGTGTTCTCTCATTTTAAAGTAGTGTCTCCACCTTAAAAGCACATTTTCTTGATGTATTTATAGCGGCTAAGGTTTGTTGGGGAGAATTGGGCTTCTCCTAATTTGGATGGGAGAAGCTGAAATTTTCTGCTCTGGTTCCTTTCTCGTGAAGTAACCCTCGCTTTGATGTCCGGGACTTTTCTAGTTTCTTTTGCTCTGGTCCCGATCTCGCGAAGTGACCCTCGTTTCGTTGTCCGGGGCCTGGGCACCAAACTTATACTTCATCTAGATTCTTCCCTTTTTTACTTCACTTTGCATGAAAACTTCAAAAATCACTTCCAATTGACTCTTACACATATAAAATAACATTATTAAGCTCTTCACACAAAAATTAACAAGATCGAGGTATAATGCAAGATAAATTACATGCAAAAACATTGATTTTTAGCCAAACATTAGATATCGACCCCTCCAATGATCATCTTGATGACGTGTTGAGGCTCCTCTTGTTCGGCCTGTTTGTTGGCATCCATGTGCCTAAAGTGATTTTTGACTCGATCGCTCAAAAATTTGCAAAGGAGCCCGTTATTGAATAACCGAGCAACTTCTTCCTTCAATTTTTAGAAATACTCGGTCATGTGGCCATGAGTGCCATGATACTTACACATCAAGTTAGGATCTCTTTGGATAGGGTCATATTGCAATGTCGGTGCCTCTTGGTTTCCTTGATGCGCCCAATGGCTGACCCGATGCTGGCTGCATCAAAGTTGAAGTTGTATTTTGACAATCTTGGTGCTTCTTTACCCCCGAGCGGATGTCGAAATCATTTTTGCTCATCAGACCTCGGCTACTAGGCCGTCTATCGCCTCTCTGTTTGTTCCTTGTGGACTGACGCCTGGATCCATTTCCCCTTCGATACGCGTTGTATGGTTGGTATCGACCCCGGACCGGTCTTGTATCATGATCGACAGCTCTTTTAGGTGTATCGTTGGCCCTGATAGGGTAAATAGATACAGAAGGGACTCCGATTTGATCGTCCTCTACTCTAATCTTCGCCCGGTACCTGTTGTGGAAGTCGGCCCAAGTTACCGCTAGGTACTGTACCAAGTTTTGTTTTAGCTGTTATGAAGCCAAGTAACTTCAGGGTTTAAGTCCTTGGGTAAACGCCTGAACGACCCAATCATCTGCAACTAGAGGAAGGTCCATTTGTTCCATCTAGAACCTCGATACGAATTCCCTAAGCATCTCGTTGTTTCTTTGTTTAACCTTGAAAATGTCTGATTTTCTGGTCTCGACCTTGATGGCCCCGACATGGGCCTTCACGAAAGCATCTGCAAGCAAAGCAAACGAGTCAATGGAATTTGGGGGTAAGTTGTGATACCATATCATTGCTCATTTGGACAAGTTTCCCCGAACTTCTTTAGTAACACCAACTCGATTTCATCATCTTCCAGGTCATTCCCTTTGATTGCGCATATATAGGAGGTCACATGCTCATTTGGGTCTGTGGTTATGCTATATTTTGGAATTTCAGGCATACAAAACCTCTTAGGGATTGGCTTCGGTGCCGCGCTCGGAGGAAAAGGCTTCTGGATAAACATCTTGGAATACGGCCCCTTCAATATCGAGGGTGCTCCCGAGATTTGGTCGACCCTGGAATTGTATGTTTCCACCTTCTTGTCATTGGACTCAATTTTCCTTTCACCCGATTCCACGCACTTCGTAATGCTTCAAGCATTTTCATTACTTAGGGATTAACCCCGATTCAGCTTCACCCGGTCTCTCGGTGATCTGCTCATTTCATCGGATTTTCTCCCAGGATGGTTCAAGCTCAACTCTGCTGGTGGTGTGGATTTGATTTTGTAGTTGCGCTATTGCCACCTTTTGAGCCTCCAACATTTCAAAGATTAACCGTGGGCTAACCCATCACCTTCACCATTGGGCGCTTCTCGAGCCGTTGGTTGGGGTCCTCCGCGAACATTGTTCTCGGGATCAGTTGGCAGGTTGACATCAATAGCCACCTGCGAGTTAGCATCGACTAGGTCGGCAACTGGGACTCCGTTAGGATCATAGGAGGCACCTCGTTGGTTGGCACCTCGTTTCTAGGCACCAGATTGTTATTTTCGCCATGATTGCCAAATTCAGCGTCAACATTAAAGTGGGCAAACTAAGAAATTGACATTTTTTAAACTGACCTGAAATTAAGACTTTAAAGAACAAGCATAAAATAGAGTGTGTTACGGGGATTTATATCAAATCACACTACTGTCCTTAGCCCCACGGTGGGCGCCAAACTTTTTACCCTTAAAACGGATAACAATTAAATTTGTACGCGGTTTTAAGGATATGTGAATTAATTCAACACAAATGATCAAGAATGTTAGATAAACAAGTTGAAGATAAATGAATAATCAAACTAATTGTGAGGTTACAGTCTGTCTCGTATTTAGGCTGAACAGTGACTTTGCCCTCGATCGGACCCTCAGTTCGAAGCCAATTGTAAATAAAGAACAGCAATAAAATAAGGACTTTGCAATAGCTAGAAAGCAGAAAAATGAATTTCTATTGCCTTAGTTTGTGTGTTAGAATGTGTTTTATCAAAGAAAAAATTTCCTCTTTATATAGTAGGAGAGTTTTACCCCTAGTATAAGTCTAAAAAAAGTAAAAATCCTCTTCTCTCGTTAATTACTGATCCATAATATAGTAGGAGAGTTTTACCCATAGTATAAGTCTAAAAAAAGTAAAAATCCTCCTCTCTCGTTAATTACTTATCCATAACCGCTACCGAGAGAGATCCCCATCGTGATATACAGTTGGTTCCGGATATCGTGGCCCTCTATCTGTCGCCTACAACCGTTCGTTGCGCTTCCCTAAGTCTCAGAACTCGTCCCCAGTTTGGGGTGCATTGTCTTATCATGTCCAATGGCGAGCACTCAAATAAGCCTTGATACAAAGAGTTTCCAGTTTCGATTTCGTCTCATATATTACTCTTACTTCGCTTGAGCCACCGGGAAATCGGGGTGCGCGTTAGCCCCGATTTCACCCGTATACAAAAATGTGATTTTTTTCTTTCTTTTCATCATCTTCCACTCATTAATTTTCTACCATTTTTAAATCATCAAAGCAATTACCCACCAAATTAAACCACTACAGAGCTTGTTTCTCAACTAATGAACTGCAAAAATAATCTCCTCTTCGTATTGCTTGATTATGCATATAATTCTAAAGGTCGGATATTTAAAACACAATTACCAATACCCTCTTGTACTCCTTTGTGAAAAAATTTCGAAAAAGAAATTTCTCAAATGTAATGTAGTCAATATTCTGACAAATACCTAACCCACTAAAGAAAAAAAGTGTAAATTTGTGATTGAAGTAAACTTCTTGGGAAAGTTTAAAAGATGACATTTACAGAGGCGTATTCAAAAGCTGGTAGTAGCCTATTATTTTTCGATAGCTCAAATAAAGAATTTTTACGATTTGGATTTTGTGTTCTATGGTTCAAAAAAAGTTAAGGAGATAAAAGAGTTGAGCTTCTGGTTGGTGAGATATAACAGATGAGCTTGAAAAAATGGAGGAAAATGATCGATGGAGTGAAAAAAATGAAGTAGTGGAGCTTGCTTGACCTGTCAAAAAAGGAACTTTTCGGCTAATGTTACTGATTTTCCAGTCAAAAGTCTCCGTTTACTTCTTTTCACACATTTTATAGAGGGTATAATTACTCTCTGTGTCATGCCAGTCGAAATGGGTGAAATAATTTCACTTTAAAATAGTTCGAGGATCATGGAACTCATGCAAAGTTTAAGTAGGCATTTGGACATAAGAATTGTAAAATTTCGAAAAATAGTGAAAAAAAAAATTCAAATGAAAATTGTATTTGAAATTTAGAATTGTGTTTGGACATAAATTTCAGTTTGGATTGTTTTTGAAGTTTTGTGCGTGATTTGAGTGAAAATTTTAAAAAACAGCTATTTGAAAATTTTTAAATTGTCGAAAATTTTTAAAATGCATATTCAAGTGAAAATTGAAAATTTTATAAACAAATGCTGATTTCGAAAAAAAAAAAAATTCATAAAAAACAAATTTATGTCCAAACGGGCTCTAAGTTTGTAATTGACAAAACGAAACTAGTTGAGGGAGATTATTATGTATTTTTCCAATTACTAACAACGCATATAGGCTGATTACATAAATCTAAATCAAGAAACAAAAACTAGTAAGTAAATTATTAAGGAGAAAAAAAAGGGAAAGAAAAAAGGAAAGCGCAAAAGATATTCGCGCTAACAGTAGGAGAATGTTGCCTTCTATTGTAGTAAAAATTGCACGGGTCGCCTTATTTGGTCGCCCTCATTTAACCTATATTTACTTTTCTAAAAAGTTTTAATTTGTACCCACTGTTTAAACAACTTCAGCTCCTCCTTCATTTTCTGAATGCTGAAGATTGAAATATTGTTATTCGTTCTAGCCTGATGATTTTTATATATCTGCTTGTCCCATTATGTTCAGTTTGGTCTTATTCACAATAATTTAACCTCTTAGATATTTTAGCTTTACATTGATTTTTGGTTCTAATTTATCTATAGTAACTTGTTTTCATGTCGAAAATACTTTTTATTCTTCAATCTTTGAAATGAACAGCTTCAATCGCTGCTAATCATGGTCTATTTTAAATTCATTGTTGTTTTAGAGCTTCAGTTCTAAGAATGCTGAAGTTCAGCAAATATAAACAAAATCTTCAGCTCCTAGAATGCTGAAGTTCAGCAAATACAAAACAAACTTCAGCCCCGAAGTTCATCACAAACAGAACAAAGCTTCACCTAAAACATGTTGAAGTTCAGCAAATACAGAACAAAGTTTCAGCGAAAACATGTTGAAGTTTAGCAAATACAGAATAAAGCTTCAGCTACTAGAATGCTGAAGTTCAGCAATTACAAATAAAGCTTCAGCTACTAGAATGTTGAAGTATAATTGCTGAACTTCAGCAATGACAAACATAAACTTCAGCCAACACACGTTGTTATTTTATTGAACTGAAGTTTGCCATTTGCACTATAACATGAAGTTTGTGTGATTTCCTTTGCACGTCAAACCAAACTTCATGCAAAAATATCTGAAAATTTGCTCCACTTAGGCAAAAAGTTTTGCTACTTCAAGCCCGTATGCCTGAAGTTACGCGAAAAGTGAGTACGCTTGTAATTTTTTTGTAAAGCGGGTATAAATACAAATGCCCCTCTATTGTAACATCATAAATGTTGTTATGACATATCACATCACCAAAAGCAAGTCGTTATTCTTCTCATTTCATTTGTATGGGGCACAAATTTTGAGACTCTAGTCGGTCTCATAAAGAGTATTCCCTCCATTTCAATTTAGATGAGATAGTTTGACTCGACACAGAGTTTAAGAAAAAAGAAGAAGACTTTCGAACTTGTGGTCTTAAAAGCTTAAAATCTTTGTGGGACCATGATATTTGTGTGGTTATAAAAGCTTCTCATTAAGGCTAAAATGGGTAAAATAAAGAGTTTAAAGTTGAATTATTTTCAAATTTAGAAATGTGTCATTTATTTTGGAACAGACTAAAAAGAAAAATACCTCATCTAATTAAAACGGAGGGAGTATTTCACTATTTTGAAAGTTATAATTATTGTACAAAAGTGCTAAGCATTTTAAAATTTTCAAAATAAAAGAAAAAATATATCCTATAAATGAGAATGGAACAAATTGTTTACCCTAAAATTTGGATAACAATTAAACTTATATTTTAATTTTAAGGATATATTATTTCGCTCAACACTAATTGATAAATATGAAGGTAAATGACAGAATTAAATTATAAATAAATCAAACTAGCGTTCAGATAGAGCTTCAGCCTCGGGTCGATATACTCTCGAACTGATAAGTGCAAGAACAGTAAGAAATGGAATAAACTGATGAACATTAAGGCAAGCGAGAAGGAAAGAGTTGTATTGCTTTAATCTCTCTGAACGATGATGCTTACAAATGATTATGACTCCTCTTTATATAGTAGAGGAATTCTACTTATGGTATAAGTCTAATTACAAAAGGAAATCATATAATTAGCTAATTAACCGTTTCTGATTTGATCCATTCTGAGATTTATGCCATGATCCTCGACCAATCACGGATATCTCGCTCTTCCGTTACTAAGCTATCTCCGACATACTCGGAGTCTGTCTCCCTTGGCTTCGGTTGATACTAACCTCCATCTCAAAAAAGACTTCGATCTCGAACTCAATGTCTCAACTCCATGATTTGGCCGAAGCTAATCTTCGATGTAACATTCCAGTCTCGATCAAATAGTAAAATCGGGTGGCCTCGATTTCAACCTTATACATATAGTCCCCTCATTTTTTGGAGTATAATGACAAGAAACGAATTGAGCCTTCGATTTTAACCTCGATAAACAATGATGTCATCCCCATGATGTAGGCGATGGAAGTGATTGAAATGTTCTGCCACCATTAATGAGCGTCAGTTGGCGGTCGACCACTAGTGCTGTTGAAGTGTCACCATAAATCCATAAATAGACCTTCTTCTTATTGAATCGAACATTACCTTCACTTTCATCTAATCTTCTAAGATTTTACCTCTCTCAAGTTCTTCTCTTCCATGAATCTTCAAGTTTCACCGTTAGTCTTCAAACACCAAATCTTACTATCTTCTTCTTTCCTCAACTCATAAAATGGCGAAAATATCTAAAACAGTTCCACAAAAGGAGAAAGCTTCTTCTTCGTCTTCACGGCCGGCCGGCTACAAAACTCTGGTGGATCTGCTCCCTGAGGAGTGTGTTCCCGGCCCGTATGTCCTTAAAATCGATTTCAAGACCGAGAACCCTCCCTCGGTCCCTGGTCGGTGCGAGCATGTATCGAGGTACATTTTCTCGATAACTGTGGGGGCATCTCGAGCAGATCAAGAGAGATTGCAATTAGGGGGAAAAAGTTCTAGTGATTCCATCCCCTGAAGAGAGCATTACTACCCACGTGGAAGGGTATCTAAGTGTTTACACTTACCCTTTCACGTTGGGCCCTCTCGACCCTGTCATCATTGACTTTTGCCGTCAATATCAGGTGACCTTAGGCCAAATCTACCCTTCCTTTTGGTGCATAGTCATCATGCTCCGATTCTTCACGAGAAAAGCCGAGAGGATGCAATTCACCCTCGATCACCTCATCAGGTTGTACATCCCCCGCATCTTTTGAAGGTTGATCAAACTGCAATGTCGGGCAACCAAAGTATTGTTCTCGAGCATCGACGAGGAAAAAGATCGAGGATGTATGGGTATATTTGTTCGAGTGAGGACCTCCGATCTCATCCCTATGGAGAAGATGTCATTTCCTAAGAAATGGAACTCCAAGAGTAAGTACTACTTCACTTCTTAATTTCTATGCTTTTTTCCATTCTTTTGCTTTATTTAATGCCTTCTTTCTTCATGCAGTGGTTGCTTGGATGCCTTGTGCGATCCCCGACCTCGACAGCTAGGTCCGAAAATTATCCTCGACCTCCACTTACTCTGAGTATTGTTGGCGTGATTTGGAAAAAGATTGATGGGAGGAAAAGAACTATAGTAAGATTCCTCTTTTACATGTCCGATGAATTGGTAACATCTCTTTATACTTATTTAATTTCCTTATGTGCAGGCCTGAGCATGGATGTGGCTATGAGGCCTCCGTCGGGCAAGGAGGAGGCTTCGACTCTGGCTCCGAAATCGGCGAAGGACAGCAAGAGAAAGAGGGCCTCAACCTCTGAGGACCGTAAGCCCAAGAAAAAGAAGAACTCAATTAGCTAATCGAGGATAGATGATGCTGCCCCTCCCTGCCCACATAGTTCGGGAACTAAGGGAGGAAGAAGAAGAAGATGAAGATGGTGACTCGGTGCTTGTGACCCGAGTGAGGAAAACTGTCGAGGCCTCCAAGGCTGCTGAATCAGTGGTAGTTGGTGAGGCCCCGCTTCGTGCTGAGGAGGACTTGGAGAAGGATTCGAGCAAAGTCCCCGAATCGTCCGAGATCGAGGCTGCTTCTCGTCAAACAGCGAGTATATCTGAGGGGGCTAGTCCGAGACCCCTCGAGCTGAAAAGAGAGCCCCAAGTGACTCACTTGGGAAATGATAGAAGGTCACTCACCATCCCTTCCTGCCTTTTCCGAAGAGGCAATACAGGATGCTCAAGCTTTGAGGACTCCTGAAGTAGGCGAAGTCCCCAGTTGGGAAGATCCATTTCGGGATTGCTTTACCGGGGTCGAGGATTCTTCCGATCTCAATGACGCATTCGACCTCTTTGAAGAGGCCCAACGTCTCCTGAACCGAGTAAGTTTAAGTTTTTTTGTTGATGCAGAATTCCTCTGTTTTTTTTCTAACTCCCTTCCTTTTCTACACAGGCTTTCTCCAAGTCCCAGCTTGAATTGAGCCAGTGTGAGGCCGATCTCCAAAGGCTTTCTGAAGAGAGGAATGCCGTCAAGCTTCACTGTGGGCAAAAAGACGAGGAGATTAAGGACCTCCGAACCGAATTGGCTAAAGCTCATAAGGAGCAAGCCGAGTTGACCGAGAAGGTAATGATACTCTTGAAAAATGATGAACTTGATTTGGGAACGAAGGCTAACATTTCAATATCACAGCTGCAGCAAAAGATCGAGAGGATTGAGTTGTTCCATGAGGAGGTCGACCAAGTGAAGGGAGAGTCTTACGGGTTGAAGGAAGGCATGGACTGCCTTGCTGCTGAGAAAGAGACTACCCGGGCCCGGTTGTCGTCAGTCGAAGTCCAACTTTGAAGTATGAAGGAGAAGTGCCTAGCTCAAGAAAAGAAGATATAAGAGCTCGAGGCTCAATTGGCTTCCAAACTCGCAAAGGCCCAAGTTGATGATAAAAAATCAAAAGTTGAGCCTGACAAGATGGCGACCATTTATTGGGCCAATGCTGAAGCCGCTTGTCGCGACCCAAACTGATGGGCCGCGACGGGCACCCGGTGTCTTACTCAACCGAGTACCAACATAACGTATCTTTTCATGTCATACTATCATAGATAATTGAGCCGGAAGGTTACTCTAAGATAATTAGAATACAACATGTGATACCAACTTATAAATAAGACATACAGGCCTATAAGACCAAAATAACCACTCGTACACTGAACATAGGCCGACAAGGCCATACAATCTTTTACGTACATGACATCTGTCTACAAGCCTCTAAATACATAATCTTCATAAAGGTTGGGACAGAGTCCCGCCATACTAAACAATGCACGTCTAAATCATATAACTAAACAAGCAACTCCGAAGCAAATAGAGTACACCAACATCTTCTGCTGAGGTGATAGTCTACTTGGAGGGCTCTTCACCTGTCTATTGGGACCTGCGGGCATGAAACGTAGCATCCAAAGAAAAAAGGGACGTCAATACGAATAATGTACCGAGTATGTAAGGCACATAAATAAGTACATAACAGACATGGAAGAAATATAAATGACTCAACCTGTAAGTCTGGATAACTCTGTAAATCATGAAATACTTATAGTGTCATGCATATGCGTATGAATGTAATGTCGTGCATGGGTACATATTTCATAACATCATCAGGCCTCAGAGAGCATCCCATCATATCATCTCAACCACTGTGGGAAAAATCATCAACGTATACCAGCTGATCAGGTGCTGGTGCGTATATAACGCCATAACCTTTTCCCATATCCCATATAAATATAATATACATATATACGCGTATATAATGCCATCTGGTCACGGGTCAATATACATGTATAAGTGCATGAAATGCATATGAAATACGCCAATAAAATCTCTCGGTACGTCATAAGACCATTAGGCCTCTGATTAATATTATGAAGTAAACTTTATCAACTTACGTATTTTCTGAGACCCATGAACAGACGATAGAATAATAAGAGATATGGGAATTCAAGAACATAGACATCTCTAATACTTCTATGAATAGAGCCATTTATGGAATTTGTGCATTTACTCATTTTGTTTGTGTCGTATAAATCATGTCAAAAAGAAAGAATGGATAGCCTTAACATACCTGGAGTAGGAAAAATCCGTATGATATTCTTGAGAAAATTGTAGCAGAAGATCTCGACTCCACGGCAGTTCCACATATTGCAGTTGGATCCATTAGGACAATCACAAACTCCCTTTTAAAGAAATTGCTATTAGATAGTGAGGATTAGAGATGGTTAAGAAAGTACAACCCTCTAGATGTTATGGAAATTAAAAAGGTGAAATCTCTTTAATTTTTTTCCAGTTAATGAAGCACTTCAAGCAACATGCTACACAAAGAAGCAATGTGCCATAACAAGGCCACCTGAATATCCCATTTTATCAAAATCCATTGCACGCTCATCGAAGAAAACCCATTCGAATTGAAGGAGTTAGAGGATTATCAATACTTTGCACTACCATTTGACAGCTTATTACATATGTACGAAAGTGGACTTCCCCTTAGAGCCAAACATGCCAATATCTCTTGTATGTCAATTCTATAGCAAATATACGGAGAACCCTCCGTTTCATTTCTAAGCTCATTTATCAATTGTGAGTCATTTCAAGGCAACAATTAGCCAAACATGTCTCTAAATGTCACATTACCAAAAGTATTAAGAGTCGTCAATTTTTGAATTGGAGGGGCTGCCATGTTACCTCCTTTGGTCTTTATCCAAAAGACTTTAATCACCCACTAAATTCTTAATCAATTAGTTAATCTCCCATTAACTAATAATTAATCAATTACCCATATATTTAAGAATTATCTCAAATTATTTAAAATACTACTCACTTTTAACATATCTTATACACCTTACTATTATGGCCATGTGGTACCTTATATGACACTAGTTCATAAATATCGGGTATTAACGCTCGGCCCGTATTTTATTCCAACATGCCAAACTTGGACGAAAATTTATTTTCTTTGACTTGCTTCCCCCTTACCTTCACGAATTCACTCATTACTTATTTGAAATAGCATAATCCTTAAAATCTCCAAATAATCTTTTCCTTGGACTGATGTCAATTATCTTACGAAAAATTCAACGTACAATACTACATAGTGCAACATCGTCGTAATTGAATACTGTGAAGCATAATATCATCGTAATATAATACTGCGGAATGTGACACTGCTTAAGCTCAAGTGCAGGAGGCTATCGATACTGCTCAAACACAAGCACATTGGATTGCCGAGCTTGGAAAATGCCAATCTCGAAGGGAGACCCTGTGGGATCCACGCCCGAGGCTTCAATCTTACCGAAGGGATAACAAAGGCAAAAGAGCATGAAGCCGATTCTAGACTATTGGCCTCTTCTGATGACGATGACGATAATGATGATGATGATGATGATGATGATGATGACAGTAACAAGAGTGGGTCTGAGAATGACGAGGGGCCCGAGGAAGAAGTTTCCCTCGAGGAAGGAGCTACCCCCGAGAATAGCTAGAGTCTTTGTATTTTTTCTTTCTTTTGGTGTAGGACCCTGGTTGGCCCTTTGTGAATACCCTTGTTCATATATAAATTTTTTCCTTTTTTGAATTTTGTCTTAATTGTTTTGACTTGTGAAAATTTCAATTCGCGTCATGCCTTTTGAAAATTTGTTTAGGCAACTTGGCCAAATTCAGGCTAACATAGCCTTTATAGTCGAGTGAGAACTTGCTCAAACCCGAGGTATTAAAACCCTTAGGTTTTAGTTGAGCGAGGATGAACTCTCGAACTCAAAAAATATAATGGCCCTTAGCTCTTGAATCGGGCCGATATGGCTTCAGAAGAGTGGCTTTTCTCTTTTCGGCTTAAAAAGTTTAACCATATAGGAATTTTTTATGCCTTAGCACGAAGTAAGTCTGTACCCGTTGGGTTTTTTCAGGATCTAATGTTATCGAAACCCTTTGCTTTTTTTGTTCCTTAGCACAAGTTTGTACTAAATTGTTCGATACCTCTTAGGGTTTTTCGAGGGCTGACGTTATAATAGCCCTTTGGTTATTTCGCCGAGGGTAGAATTTTTAACTGTTTATAAAATAATTCAAAAGAATGTTTTTATTGCGGAATTCAGACGTCTCCGAACCACGTTAATTTGGCTGTAGCCTTGGGATCTGCCTCATGGTCTTATTTTCCCAATTACACTTTGAACTAACCTTGGCCTGTAAAATAGAGGGTTTCCTTTTTAAGGTCTTATGGTCTCGAAGTTTAGTAATTCAAACATGTCAATTTTTGGATGGTAGTCCCCGAGTACGAAGTTTATCGTTCGAAGTTTAGTTTCGATCAGTCCTTGAGCCAGTTTCCGCAAAAAAATCATAACTATGAAATTTGTAAAGTAGAAATTACATTAAGGCACGGGAAATCTGGTGAGGAAAAATACTTCTTTCAATAGTTCATACATGCGTACATATTTTTCCACTAGGGCTCGAGCAATCTACATGGACTCGGTTCATTCGACTGTTTGGTCCTTTACAAAAATTTGCCTATTGAGACCCTGTTGACATGAAGTATTTTCCTTGAAAGCATAACATCCGAGGGTGATGTCCTCCAGTATTCGAGGTTGATTATAAAGAAGCCTCGGATACTATAATTTAGCACGAACAATGGTTGTCTCGTTAAAAACCTTGTCGGAAAACCCATTTGGGATAAAAACCGGCCGAAGGGAAAAAGAGTGCAATGCGTGTTTTCAGACCTATGGACTTCATGTTTGGAGAGGACATCGATGCCTTCAATCGAACACCTGCAATAAATTAGAATAACACGTAAATGAAAAAAGGAGAAGTCATACCTCAACAATAATATCGTTTGAGGACTGATATGTTCCAATTATTTGGAAGTTGTTAGCCGTTCATCGTGCCAAGCTTGTAGGTTACCTTTCTGATGATGTCGAAGACCTGGTACGGTCCTTCCCAATTTGTTCCAAGTTTTTCTTCATTTGGGTCTCGAGTATTGATGGTGACTTTTCTCAGAATTAAGTCCCCGACTCTAAAGTGGCGAAGGTTGGCCCTTCTATTATATTACCTTTTGATGCGTTGCTTTTGTGCGGCCATTCGGATGAGGGCGGCTTCCTGTTTGTCATCTAGTAGTTCGAGTCTTGTAATTCATAGCTTCATGATTTGATTCCTCTGTTGTGTATCGAAACCTGACACTAGGTTCCCTGACTTCGACCGGGATTAGAGCTTCGGCGCCATATACTAAGGAGAATGGTGTTGCCCACGTACTGGATTTTGACGTTGTTCGATACGCTCAAAGAACTTCGGGTAAAATTTATCTCCATTTTCCCTTGGCGTCGTTCAATCTTTTCTTTACATTCTGAATGATGGTCTTGTTTGCCGATTCGGCCTGTCCGTTCCCGCTAGGATGATACGGTATCAATAAGATCCTTTTTGTTTTGTGATCTTCGAGAAACTTTGTTATTTTGCTGCCGATGAATTGTTTTCATTGTCGCATACGATTTCAAAATATATCCTGAATCGACATATGATGTGATCCCAGATGAAGTCTAGAACTTCTTTTTCTCTGACTTTCTCGAAGGCCTGTGCTTCAACCCATTTAGAGAAATAGTCAGTCATAAATAAAATGAATTTAGCTTTACCTGAGGCCGATGGTAGAGGGCCGATGATGTGCATTTCCCATTTCATGAACGGCCATGGGGATTGTCACACCTTTTTATTGTCACGCAACCCTATTACGTGATTGAGTTAGAAGAGTTTTTCCAATTAAAGTGATATTTTAAAAAGGAATTATTTATTATTTAGAGTCGCCACTTGGAATTGAGCTTGGTGTTCCAAGTCACCTTTTATTGAATCCCTTATCAAAAGGAATATTTGACTCCTAATTTATGGTCTATGAAAACAGAAGACCGAGTAAGGAATTTTGTTGACGGAAGGGAAGGTGTAAGGCACCCCTCGAGTCTCATGGTTATAGAACGGTCGCTTTATTGACTAATGTAAGGCTTAAATCATTTTTTATTTATTCTTGTAGTTTATTTATTATGGCTTATTTATTACCACTTAATTAATATTATATTTTATTAATTGTGTTCACTAAGATGTCGTATGCACACAAGGTACTTCTTTGAAATTAAATGTTAAACCAAAGCACGGAATGTACACATGTTTATAACATAATTATTTTAAATTTTAAAGGTATCAAGACGCGGGAAAGCGCACATGATCCGTTTATTACTTAAGCATATCAATCCAAGGTTCGGGTATAAACACATGAGCTAATATTTAAAGTATATCTAAAGTTTCTAACATTTATAGAGTATTTTATTTCCTAAGCTTGGGATTATTGTGAGGCTAAAAGGTTATGGAATTTACTTGTGGAAATTGAGTAGGTTTTAGCTAATAAATAGCGAAGCATTTATACTACAATTATTCAAAGATTCCGACAATTCACAGGGAGCTGTCACAATTGCTAGAGGGTAAGGGTTTGAAGTTACTGAATTATTTAACTAACTTAAAATATAACTTACAAACCACATGAACATATATTCAAATAACAGAACATCATTCATAAAAGATAGTGTAGCTTCATATTCACGAAAATACAAAAAAAAAAAAAGATTTAAACCATAAAGATTAGAATGAACCTTAAAGATAAAAACTTTTCCAAAAATTCCTTTGGATCTGAAACAAACTCGGACCGGAAGCTTTGCTCGCAACGAGGACTTGAATGGTATCTCGCGGTTTAACGAGAAATCCAAATATGAACCCCGACCTCTCAACTCAAGTTTGCTGGATTTATACAAAGACTAGCTGATGATTTTCAATAGAATTTCAAAGCAAAAAGAAGCTGAGTCGTAGTAGATAAAAAGGAGGGAAGTAGAGGCTTATAGCCTGAATAAGAAAAATAGTGCAGTTGCTGCTCTATTTTTACTTATGCGCAACTTTTAACCTTGAGCTTTTTCCTTTCTTTCTTTTTCCCCTCTTCGTTTCTGTTTCAACTTTCAACTATCTCTTCTCAAAATAATGGCCTCCTCCATCTCGTTCCCTATTTTGTTTTGTTCTCTCCTCTATAATTTAAAGAAAGTGAATTTATATAGTGAATTTTTGTATGATCGTGTGTGTTTGTGGAGGATTATGTGAGGAAAATGCATGTGCGTGCTAAGTGATGTGGGGGAGTAGGAAGTTGCAAGAGGATAAAGATCTGACGGGTTTGGGAATAGGAGATCATGGGGTTAGTTAGGATAGGAGGAAATAAATTTTGTTTATTTTTATTTTGCTATATTTTGCTTCTTGCTCTTTTCGTTAGTTATTTTTTCTTAAATAACTTTTTCTTACCCTTTTTTTAATTAAATAAAAAGAATATAAAATACATGGCTCTATATATATACATATATTAAGTAACTTAATTTTATAGGCTTAAAGAAAATTATATAAATAAGAAAATTCAATATCTACACTATTGTTTAAATTATACTAAGAAAAAAAATGTAATAGCTTTTTTATTACAATTCTAATTAAAATAAATTGTATTTTTTCTGTAAACTTTGTTTTTTTTTTAGAAATAAAATTTGTACTCTAAGAGTATATAATTTCTTAATTAAATAAAATCTACTAAGAGTAAGATAAAAGTTTAAAACATCAAGATTAGACCTAAAATGAATATTTACATTAAAATAGTATAAAATTTGAGTGTGATTAAAAGTTAGTGTTTACAGGGATAAGACTGAATGAAGTCGCTCTCCGGGCTGGTGGATCATCGGCGCATATCTTTGGCACTTGTCGCATTTTTGAACGAATTCCTTAGTGTCTTTTTCCATATTAGCCCAATAATATCCCCCTCTGGTGACTTTATGAACCAGTGACTCGGCACCAGAATGATTTCCACAAGTACCCTCGTGAATTTCTCATAGGACGTAGTCGATGTCTCCTGGTCCCAAACATAGTGCCAATGGTCTATCGAACATCCTTCTGTATAAAGTTCAATCATCGGCCAGAGTGAATCGTGCCGCCTTCGTTCGTAGAGTCCTCGATTCCTTAGGGTCCGACGGGAGTTTCCTGCTTTTTAGATACTCGATGTATTTACTCCTCCAATCCCGGGTTAGGCTTGTGGAGTTTACTCCGGCATGGCCTTCTTCGATCACTGACTTCGAAAGTTGCGCGACAGTTCCCGAGCTGATTTCATCGTCTTCGACCGATGACCTCAAATTTGCAAGGGCATTGGCCTCACTGTTTTGTTCTTGAGGTACACGCTGTAAGGTTCATTCTTTAAACCAATGTAATGTTACCTGCAATTTATCCAAGTACCTCTGCATTCGATCCTCTCGAACCTCGAAGGTTAAGTTTCCTTGGTTTACCACTAGTAGGGAGTCACATTTGGCCTCGATGACCTCCGCTCTCAAGCATTTATCCAGTTCGAGACCTTCAATCATGGCCTCGTACTCGGCCTCGTTGTTAGTGAACTTAGAGGTTTTGATAGATTGCCTAATTGTATTGCTTATGGCGGCTTCAAAATGATGCCTAGCCCGGACCCTTTCACATTTGAAGTGTCGTCTGTGAAAAGGGTCCACACCCTCAATAATGTACCCGATGTTAACAAAAGATTCTTTTCGACCTCGGGTACGAGCGCTAGCGTGAATTCGGCCACAAAGTCTGCTAAGATTTGAGACTTGATGGCCGTTCGGGGTTGATACTCGATATCATACCCACTGTGTTCGACGGCCCAGTTGGCCAATCGGCCCGAGAGTTTGGGCTTATGCAAAACATTACGAAGAGGATAAGTGGTCACCACACAAATTGGGTGACACTGAAAATATGGTTTTAGTTTCCTAGAGGCGCTTATTAAAGCAAGAACTAATTTTTCTAAGTGTGGGTACCGGGTCTCGGCCTCATCTAAAGTTTGACTAACATATTAAACTGGAAATTGTGTACCTTGCTGATCTCGAACTAAGACCCCACTTACCGCGATTTCCGAGACTGCCAGATATAAATAGAGTTGCTCGTCCATTTTCGGGTATGAAGCAATGGTGGGCTCGAGAGATACCGTTTTAACTCTTCCAACGCATGTTGGCATTCCGGGGTCCAAGCGAAACCGTTCTTCTTTTTGAGAAGTGAGAAGAACCTATGATTTCGATCTGAAGACCTTGAGATAAACCGGCCCAAGGCGGCTATCTGCCCTGTCAATCTTTGCACGGCCTTAACGTTTTCCACGACTGTGATGTCTTCAATTGCCTTGATTTTATCGGGGTTGAGCTTCATGTTGGACTTTCTCAATATGTTGAAGGTTCCTGCAAATATGTTAAATGTTCATCTGTGTGCAGGCACTTAACTATCATATCGTCAATATATAGCTCCATTGATTTACCTATTTGTTCTTCGAATATTTTTTTCACTAGGCGTTGGTAGGTAGCACCGACATTTTTTAGTCCAAATGGCATTATGTTATAACATAATGCGCATATTTAGTGATGAACGAAGTTTTTTCCTGATCCTCCGGGTTCATTTGAATTTGATTCACTACAAGAAATTAGATTATTAGTGGCGACATATAGCAGCGACCCTATAGGTTGCTACAACAGTGATATTATTAGCAACGACTTTATAAGTCACTACAGATGGTTAATGTTTAGCAGCGACTTTTTTGAGGTTGCCACTGATGTGGCTGGAATTTTCAGTCCCGCTAAAAATAAAATATTGGCTCCATATTTTTAGTGAAGACTTTTTGAAAGTCGCTGCTAAATCGCTGTTGCAGTGACTGGGTCGCTCCAATACCACATATTTTTACTTTTAAAATAATTAAAAAAAGGCAAATACCTATCCTAATTAATTAAAACATTTCAACAACATGGTCCTGCTCTTTGGTATGAACAAACCAAACATTCACCAAATTCTAAGCCAAATTCTTCAAACACAACCCTAGCATTCACCAAACATTTTAGCCAAATTCTCAGCGAATCGGCCCTCTGCTCAGCGAAAATTTCAGCCAAATCAAAATTCCTCAAATCAAAATATAAATCTCATTTATTAGGTATGTTCAAATCTCTAATCTTTTTAATTTTTCTTGGGGATAATTTCATGGAGGAAAAACCAAAGAAACAATTTCTGTTCCTAATCGATTTCATGCATTTAGGGATAATTCTCTTTCAACTTCGCTGCTCTCAAGTGTGGTCTACTCTCTTTGGTGAGGTTTTCAACACTCTTTTTCTTCTTCGCTCTTTTAATATATATGGGATCTCTCTGCCTTTGGAGTAGCATCTGTTGAGCTCTTTGTCATTCTCATATGCTATTGTGCAGATGGAGCCGAGACTTGAGCCATATTCACCTAACCAACTGAAATGTTCAAATAACAACACAAGAAACTTTAGCACCATATTAGGAGTTTAAAATCCTATCAAACTAATATATATACTCATCAAATAAAGTAAATAACAGGATTTTACTTTTATGTCATCTTATTTTCATGCCATTCATGGATAAACGAATAAATTTTGATGAAGTTATGAGTAATGAAGATGCAGCTCGGCCAATATACTAATATCTTATGAGAATCAAGAACTAATAAGTGACATAATCAGATCACACTGCACTTCAAAACTAAGTTAAGGATGCACTCTAGTTTGGAAAAAGAAAAACCTGTCCCTCGTAGTTTTCTGTTATGGATGATAATTTCAGGAAACAAATACTGTTTTTCCATAGTTCAAATACGTTTGCCACCTTTAGAGTTATTCTCCATTGTATAATAGAGTTTTAATAGTTCAATACGTAGTAAATTACTACTATTATATATGTTTTGATTATTATAATCCTTCTACTTTTAGTTAGTCAATTAATTTATTTATTTATTAATATAGATATTATGGATAAAATTTGGTTGAATATTAGGAATAAAGTCAACCAAAGGTATAGAGATGGAGTAGACAACTTTCTTAATTGGGCATTCAGTCAACCAATGGTGAACACTATGTGCTTGTAAAGGGTGTATGAATATCGTGTTCAAGCTAAGGGTTGGTGTAAGAGGAGATTTATTGAAGAAGGGTTTCTGGGATTCTTATAAAGTGTGGGACTTCCATGGAGAAGTGTTAGTTAGAGTTGAAACTTCTAATACTGCAGTTAGTGATGAAGCGGAAGATGATAGCATTGAAGAGGATAATATTACTGAAATGATTCAGGATGCTTGTGGATATAGGAATGTGGAGGATAATAATGATAATCTAGAGGAAAATGAAGAGTCAAATGTACATGCAGCAAAGTTCTACAAATTGTTAGAAGATCCTGAGACAGAACTTTATCTCGGTTTTAAAAAAGTCTCAAAGTTTTCTTTTGTTGTTAAACTACTTCACTTGAAGTGTCTTAACCATTGGAGCAACAAATCGATGGATGAATTATTGAGATTCTTTAAAGAAGTTATTCCCGAGGGGTCATTTGTGCCTAATTCTTTCTATGAAGCAAAGAAAATTCTTTGTGACCTCGGTTTGGGGTACACCAAAATAGATGCATGTCAGAATGATTGTATTTTATATTGACATGATTATGCTGATGTCCAAGCATGTACTAAGTGTGGTAAGTCTAGATGGAAGTCCGAAGAACACAGAGTCAAGAAAGTAGCTCATAAAATCTTGCGGCATTTTCCAATCAAACCAAGGCTTCAAAGATTGTACATGGCAAGAGAAACAGCTAAAAAGATGAGGTGGCACAAGGAGGGAAATATTGATGATGGTGTCTTGCGACGTCCATATGATTCAATAGCATGGAAATCCTTTGATACACGACATCCCACCTTTTCAGCTGAGTTAAGAAATGTTCGATTAGGTTTGGCGAGGGACGAGTTCCAACCTTATGGGAACATGAGTACTGATCATAGCATTTGGCCATTCATACTAGCTACGTATAACTTGCCACCATGGGATTTCATGAAAAATCCATATTTCATGATGACACTATTTATTCTAGGCCCCAAGTGTCCAGGAACTTATTCGATGTATATTTACAACCAATGATTGAAGAGTTGAAAGAATTATGGGACGGGGTGGAGACTTATGATGCACACTCAAAATCTAATTTTCTGATGCGTGTGGCTATTATGTGGACGATCAATGACTTTCCTGCATATGAAAATCTTTCAGGATGGTCAACCAAAGGCAAGCTGGCATGCCCTGGTTGCCATAAGGATACACAATCGACTTCCTTACGTAGTATGTTTTGTTATATGGGTCATCATCGATTCCTTCCCATGGACCATCCATGGCAAAGAAGTAGGATGTTATTTGATGGGAAAGTTGACATGGGAGTTGCACCTGACCCTTTAACAGGTGATGAAGCACTTACGCAATTACAAGATTTGGGTAATGTGACTTTTGGTAAAGGAAAAAAGAGAAAGCGTGATGCTCATAACAATGCTTACAGTTGGAAGAAGAAAAGTATCTTTTTTCAATTGCCTTATTGGAAGAGCCTTATGTTACAACATAACCTTGATGTGATGCACATAAAAAAAAATGTGTCCGACAATATTATATCAACTGACATGAATATGGTTGGAAAGACAAAAGACACATTGAAAAGTAGATATGACTTTATGGATCTTGGAATCAGACAAAGGTTGCATCCTATTGAGGATGGGAATAATATTTTGTTACTGGCAGCATGCTATGCATTGTCTGCGGAAGAGAAGCTGAAGGTATGTAGTTTCTTAGCTAATCTGAAGGTTCCTGATGCATTTTCCTCAAACATTTCAAGGTGTGTCAACGTACAGGAGAAAAAGATACATGGATTGAAATGTCACCGATCATCATGTATTGTTGCAAGACATTTTTCCAGTAGCTATACGTGGTTTGCTACCCAAGGAAGTGTGTGATCCAATTATAGCATTAGGAAAGTTTTTCAAGAATATATACTCTAAATGCTTGACGATTGAAGATCTTGATATCCTAGAGGCAGAAATTCATGTTATTTTGACCAAAATTCAACTTGTATTCCCTCCGGCTTTCTTTGATGTCATGGTTCATTTGCCAATTCACTTGCCAAGTGAGGCAAAGCCTGGTGGACCAGCTCAATATCGGAATATGTATCCTATTGAGAGGTAACTTATTGTTTAAACATTTCAATGCTATAGTTTTAGAATGACACGCATTATATTAATAAGTCATTTTATATAGGTATCTGCGAACACTTAAGTCATATGTTCGCAACAAAAATCGTCCAGAAGGTTCAATTGCAGAAAGTTATTTGGCAAAAGAAAGCCTCACATTTTGCTCACGATAGTTGAAGAATATCTCAACAAAGTGCAATAAATGAATTAGGAATGACGATGGATCTATGTCAAATGATGAGACGTCTATCATTAAAAAAGTGGGCAAACAAAAGGTGCCTCAGAAGGCATCAGGCTATCTCATGATGAGTTTAAACAAGCATGTATGTATGTGCTTCAAAATTGTGAAGAGGTTTCGCATTTCATGGAGTAAGTCTCTTATTAACTCTAAGATAGTTTCACATTGAGATAATTTGAATCCGATTTATCTTAGCTAACTTAAAATTTAGGGAATATACAAGAGAGATTGAAAGCCAAAGTTCAATGAGAGCTCATAAAAATGGGTTTCTTGATTGGTTTCGCAAATGTGTCGGTGTGTACTTAAATGATAATATTGATATTAGTTTATACATCCCATCATGTTATTGGTCATAACATTGTTGTTCGTCTTTGTAGATATTTGTACTATCTGCACAAGAACGCGCAAATGATGAGATCATAAGCTTAGCCGTCAGTCCTAGACCATTAGTACATCGATATTCAACATTTATGGTGAATGGATTTAGATTCCTTACAAAAGAGCTTGCATTGAGAAGAAAAATGCAGAATAGTGGTGTTCTTGTGAGAGGAGATGATTCAGACTCTAATAAGGAGTATTATGGTGTATTAGAGGACATTTATGAGTTATCTTATGTGGGAAACTGAAAAGTTTACTTACTCAAGTGTCATTGGTAGGATGTCGCTCGCTTAGAAAGAGGATATAAGATTGACAAATATGGCTTCACAAGTGTGAATACTCGGTGTGCCTTGAATACAAATGAGCCATTTGTGTTGACATCTCAGTCATAACAAGTCTTTTACTTGGACGACATGGTCGATAATGATTGGTTTGTTGTTTTGAAGACAAATCCTCGCGACCTTTTCAAAATGCCTGATAATGATGATAATTGTGTAGAAATTGAAGATGAAGAATTACTGAATGAAGAAGTTTATCAGCAAGAGGAAGGTGAATTTAATACTTCGTGCACCAATGACCAAGAAAATATTGTTGAGGTGTCTCTACATAGGGATAATATTGAACCACAAAGAATTAACTACGATCATGCAAGTACGCAAGCTAAAAAAATGTGCATAATGAGGAAGATGATTTAATTAAGGACAATCATATAGAAATATCAGAGAGTGAAGCGAAGAAGAGTTATTTGATGATGATGATGGGGAGGACACTGATACATCCTCTTGAAGACTAAGAAGCAAAAGACTGATGATATAGATGTTACATCCTGTTTTGAAAATTCTCTGTATTTTTGTCCATAACTTTATAATACCCCATGTATTTGTTTGGAACTGTCAATGAACCAAAGATATTGATGCTTGAATCTTTATATTTCTTTTTTGATTCTCTTCTGATGCTTGAAGCTTTATGTCTATGTCTCATTTTTGAAAGTTCTCTATATGTTTTTCCTTATTAGACTTACAATGAAATTAGTTTGTGATGCTTGTACCTTTATGTCTACATCTTATTTTGAAAATTTCTTTGTATTTTTGTCCTAATTAGACTGAATGAAATTAATTCGTAATATTTAAAGCTTTAATTTCATAACAAAATAAGTGGTGAAGTAAAATTGGTGAATTAATATTTTATCTAGTCTGGTCAATAATTTTCTTTTTATGTTTTGTTGCAGGAAATGAAAGGAATTGGACGAGGAAAACGCGGGAGAGGCAGGACGAGCTGTGGTCGTGAAAATTTTCAAGGACGTGGCAATTTTGGAGCGACTTCTCAGCCACACATACAGATCGGACGAGCATCTGATGCATCTGTAGAGATAGGATAAACAAGTAACCCGAGTCAAGGACCTTTACAGACCGGACGAGTATCTACTAACTCTCTCCAAATACCTTCTTTAGAAACAAAATCATCACGAAATGTAGCAGAAACTGTGCATTGCTCTCCAGAGGCTGAAAATTGTGCAAGTTAGTTTATCTTTTTTGTTGTTTTGTGAAAATTATTTTTACTGATTGAGTGGAGCTACTAATGAACAACACTATTCTTTTACTTTGCAGTTTCTTCCAGCAATAAAAAAAGAGGAAGAGAAAAATACAAATCTAAAAGTTTAGAAGTAAAAACTAAGTATGGTGGAAAAATCAAAATTATGATTCCAGATGACATTGATAGAGCAGTAGGTTCTGGGGCTAGAGATATTGTTAATTACTGTGGTTTGATCATGAGGAGCACTATCTCGTTCCAAGATGGAAATTGGTAGAAAATAGTTCTGAAACACGGAGAAGTAATGTGGTTAAAGGTCAAGGTAATAAACTGCTTTCAATATTGTATTGACTTTAAGTTGCAAGGTTTATTTATGTGGTTAGGATATTGAATATAATGTTACATTTATTGTCAGGATAAATTTGAAGTTTGCAGCGGGTTGCGAGAGCATAGGTTTCAGGCCTTTGTAATTAGCACTATGCAAAGGCTTTTTAGAGCACGGAAAGCTCGACTCAGCATTCTGTACTCTAAGTACAGTACTAATGAAAAAATATTGTCTCATCGGCCTGAAGATGTTGAACTTGAGGGATGGAAATACCTAATACAATAGTTTGGAAGTCCGGAATTTAAGGTATTAACTTAATACCTAAAGATTATCTCTTTGAATGGTGATTTATTAATTTGTTTACTTATAGGTTATAAGCGAGAGGAACAAAAGAAATAGAGAAAGCAAATAACTAAGCATACTTGTGGTACAAAGTTTTTTGCAGAAGTAGAGGAATCTACGGTAAAAATATATTTAGTCCCCTATTGTCACATATGCTTCTTTGTTATTTACATATTTATTTATTTTCTTATATATTTTTTCTTCGAAACTATATTGCAGAGAAATCCTATTACTGGAGAATCAGACACACTAGATAAAGTTTGGCAGACCTAACATACACGCAAGGATGATAGAGGCGAACTAGTGTGGTTGGATTCACAGTCCCAACAAATTCATGTAATTATCTAAAAACACTTATAAAGTTCTTTGTTTCTGTAAGTTTCATTTAATATGTTTTATTATGTTTTGATTTAAATGATTATGCATAAATGCAGGGTCAACTTCAGAAAGTTGTCACTCAGCAACAATCTGAGGAGATCGAGCATCCCATGACTGGAGATGAGATTTTATCCTCCGTTCTTGGTGAGAGAACAAGCTATGTTTGTGGAAGAGGATTAGGAAAGAAGCATCCTAAGAAGAGTAACATTCAGTAGGCAAACATAGAGGCCAACGTGTCTTCTGCTATTGATACTATGCGTCAAGAGATGCAAACCGAGATGGATAGGAAGTTGCAAGAAGAACGTGAACAAATGACTGTTGATTTGCGAAGAAATATGGAAATTGAGTTGGAAAGGGAGTTGGCAGAGGAGCGTCAACACGCAAATGCAGAAGTAGACAATAGGATCTCTCTAGAAGTGGATAAAGAAGATGCAAGAATAATTTGCTAGTTTCTTGACCAGAATACAACAACAACAAATACTTGCTCCTCTCCTTAACAATTCTTCTTCCTTCTCAGCATTTCTTCTTCCTTCCTTCTGTAGTGACTTGTAGTGACTTCATATTTAGGGGTTTAGTAATGTGTTGGTATCTCTGATTTTAGTAATGTGTTGGTTCTATTTGACATGTGTGATCTGTAGTAATAATGTTTGATAAGTTGAGGAATGAAATGATAATTGGTTGGTCCTACATATCAGGTTCTGCAGATTGTAATTACTTGGTTTGGATTTCCTATAGTGGTTTTCTACTCAACTAGGAAGTGGAGGACTAAACTAGTGATTCTAGTGAATTAATCTCCTGAGCAATCTTGTAAATAGGGCTACCCCCAATTCCATGGATCAAAGTAGCACCCATCTCAATTCTGCCGCCACCAAACTCTAAGGTCTTATTCCTTCCACTAATCCTATTACCACCCTCCACCACACACATCTCTAACAATTGTTTAGAGCCTGCAGATGTGTACAGTTTGTTAGCTGCTGTAATACCTGCCATTGCTGCCCCTATTATCACAACTTTTGCTTTCTTGGTCACCATTTTCTAAGTGCTTGAGTAATATCTCTAGTCACATAGAAATGATAGGACAGACAAAAGGAAGAAAGAGTGAACAATTTTGTGATGAGGGTGTATATGAATTAGTGAACAAGAATCAAATATATAAGGAGGGTACTACTCATTCTCCCCCTCTTTCTTTACATAGTTTATTTCCCTAGTAAAGACACTCATCTATCTATACATAGTTTATTTCTCTAATAAAGACAGGCCTCAAGTTTTCATAGCCTCTACTGTTGTTAATGTAGCAAATACACTAATGCCAAACCCCTTTAAATCACTAGTCTCAACACCACTGCTACATACACACACATGTAGTTGAAGTACTTGGTTTCCTTCTGAGAGGGTCATATGGCTGAGGAGTTTCAATAGAAGTACTTGGTTTTCTTGAAACATAGATGGTAACCAAAGATGCCACTAAAAGCAGTGAAGCTGCAGAAACTCCAATACTAATCACTGTGTTATTCAATCCAGTTTCTTCAACTTCAACTTTCTCAGACTCTATTTCAGAGTCAAGATTGCTGGTTTTAGAGTCGGTGTCAATTGCTTCAGCTACTTTAGATTCTGTCCACGATAATTCTTCATCTCCAGCAATTTCCTCTGAGATTACCTCCACCTGCTCAACCTTGTAAACAGCTTCTGCTTGCTCAAATTTGTAGCTTGAATGAGCAGCACACTGCACATTGGAAAAAGTGATTGAAATGTCAAGATCTTGGTCCCTCTGCAGCTGCTCAGCAGAACCTTCAACATCTTCCTCACGCTCTTCATTAAAAACTAGCAACTTCACCAGCAGCTTTTGACATGCTTTTCTCTTCTTGATTGGACTTCTTATAAAGACCTTGATCCTTCTGCAGTTGTTCATATTAGCATGTCATCGAGCACTAATATTTTAAACCTGGTATACTCCTCTTCAAACCAGCAGGTACTTAGAGCCATCCCCAGTTGTACTCCTCTTTAGTACTTTAGAGCCAGCATGTACTCATTGCACTGGTTCTTTTCCATCTTTGTCAACAGGAACCAAAGCAGCAACAGATTGCACTGGTTGTATCTGCTGATTATTCGTGTGCTCCTGTCTAATATTAATGTGCTCAGTAGTAGTAGAGACATCCACAGCAGATGTAGCTTGTAAAGTCGACTCTGCTGTATCTGCTGAATTTGTCTGCTCCTGTCTAATATTAATGTGCGCAGCAGTAGTAGAGAACAACTTCTTATGTCGTCCAAAATTCAAGTCTTCTTTCCTGACTTTTTTACATCTGACACCATTGAAATGTTATGCTCGTCAATGGATGATGTTGTATTGACAAAATCAAATCAATCCTTCAACCATGAATATATATATATATATATATATATATATATATATATATATATATATATATAATGATTTTATAGAATAGTAAGTTGTATTAAATCTACCCGATTAACTCGAGAGTAGGGAAAACTAGGTGGCAGTTGACCCCCACATTGTTGAACAAGAAAATACATTTGTTGGAAGCTGATACAACAAGAAAAATAGAATGATTAGAAAAATGGAAATCAATAGCAGTAGGAAATTGATAATATAACTACACATTTCACTTAAGAGCACCAAAATGGAGCCAATAATGGTTTCTTACTTGTCCCTTCTTCCAAGCATATTACGGTGGCTTTAATTTTTCTTCATTGTAAAGGTAAAGAACAGCTTCTTGTGTTGTCCTAAATCTTGCTTTGTGGTCCAGACAACTTTTGGAATTGTTAAGCTGCTTTTTAGTACAGAAACTTCGGTCGCAACTTCTGGCTTTCCTTTGACATAGATTGAAAATTCTTAGAATTTTGATAGTAGTTGGATATAAAAAATCTCATTATGTTCCTTATATATATTACTTTTGTCTAGCAGGAACAAGGCACTTAAATAGTGGTATCGTTCAAGGATGGTGCCGAGCAAGGAGCAGTTACAAGGCACTTAATATTTTGTCGGTTTTAGGATATGTATATGCATACAATTACAATGCACAATGAAGTGTCGGGTAGTATACATGTAATTGACTCTTTACTAATGATAATATTTATAATATTCGACTTGAGAAATTTTTTTGGTGTTTGTCAAACATTATTGGTTGCTTTAATATTGATATTCAATTGGTATGAATATCTCTATATGAAATTTTAGAGAATTAGGTTCCTACTGGCATGGAAATGTATATAATTTTGGTCGTTATATGCTGGGAAAATAAGTTTTAGTGGCGACATAGTTTTTTCAAAAAATTATTAATTGGTGCGATATAAAAGTTGCCACTCTAGGTCTATTTATTTTGCAGCGACTTTAGTCGCTACAGAAAACATTGTGCCTTTCATGGTTAAATATTTTGTGGCGACTTTAGTCACATTTATAGTGGCGACATAATCTTGCCACTGAACATAAATATTTTTTGTGGCGATGCTAGTCGGTGCTAAAGGTGAATATATAGTGGCGACCCATCTAGTATTTGTTCTTATGGAACAATTTTTTGTAGAGTTTTTTTTCCAACCTTTTAGCAACGACTAGTAGGGATTTTGTAGAGACTTTAGTTGCCACGATAAGGTTGATTTCATGTAGTGATTGTACCCGGAGTAGGCATCGAGAAAACTAAGGATCTCGTGGCCGGCCGTGGCATCGATCATGCGATCAATATTCGACAGCGGAAAAGAGTCTTTGGGGCATGCTTTGCTTAAATCTTTATAATCTACGCACATCCTAAGTTTGTTCTCTTTCTCAGGGACTACCACTACATTTTCTAAGCATTCGGGATATTTTACTTCCCGAATGGATCCTATTTTGAGAAGCTTAGTTACCCCGTCCTTGATGAATGCATGTTTTAGCTCGGACTGGGGCCGTCTCTTTTGTTTCACCGGTCTGAACTTTGGGTCCAGGCTCAATCGATATGTTGTGATCTCCGGTGGGATTCCTTTCATGTCTAAGTGGGACCAAGCAAAACAATCCATATTATCCATAAGAAATTTAATGAGTTTTTTCTGAGTTCGGGGTTAACCCCGTATCGAGGTATATCTTTTGATCGGGTAGGTATTCGATCAATATAACCTGTTCCAGCTCTTCGACTGTCGATTTGGTGGCGTCGGAATCGTCGGGGATAATGAAGCATCGAGGGATCCAGTAGTCGTCATCCTCTTTCATTCCCTGCTTTTCCGGCTGAGTCGATGCTGGTGGCTGTGGTTGCTGATCACGCTCAACTATGTCTTGTAAAAGACTAAGCGGGCGTTGCAAATATAATCCTGGGGT